>JAAGKR010012007.1:7087-12456 GCA_011419295.1 Clarias macrocephalus
AAATAAATGCTATAACAGTTAATTTAGGAATCCTAAACCTTTTTTTTTCTTTTTCTTGATAAGATCCGTGTTTGCATTTGACATTTTATTGCTTTTCTTCTGTAATATTTTTCCTATGAGATTTTTTTAATTATAATTTTTGGTTACATTCTTAGGTTTATTATTTCTTCTGTTTTTTTTTCCCCCAAAATCTATTTTTGATAATTTTTCTTCATCAAGCTATTTTTTATGTTTAGTTTTAATAACTACTGCACTCATAGAGCTACAGCAACTAACTAATAGCCTAATGTAGCACTAATTATAATGTGTGTGTGTGTGTGTGTGTTTCCCTGGAAGGTTTTACGAAACACAAGCAGTGGTCAGATCTGCTAAAACGTTGCTAGATAAGAGGATTAAAGTGTCTGTGGCTTCTCGTGTTGCCGTGGCGACAGGCTCTCGGGTTCCTGTGGAAAGCGCTCACCTCGGCCAGGTGCGCCAGCAACGCGATGCTCTGGACCGTCTTCCCCAGACCCATCTCATCTGCCAGGATGCCATTGATGCCCTGAAACACACACACACACACACACACACACACACACACACACACACACACACACACACACAGGGACTGTCAGGGACTGAGACAGATATCACACACACACACACTTGTGTATTTCCCAGCACCCACCTGTTCATAGAGGTTGGCGAGCCAGTTCATGCCCTTGAGCTGGTACGCTTTGAGCTTGCCGTTGAAGATGGAGGGCTGAGGGATGTCCTCTCCGGCCTGGATGGAGGGATTAGACAGGCTGTAGCTCTCCCCGAACCCGGAGCCACCCGCCACGTGTAGAGACGCACTGCGGCTGTCCTTAGACTCCTCATCAAACTGCCTCGTCTGCATCACACACACACACACACACACACACACACACAGTGGAAGCGCAAGTTCAGATTTTCAAGTAGCTGATGGACTGAAATCACAACACGGTACGCGAGCTGTACTTCAGCTTCCTCTCCAGTCCCATCAGCAGGTTCAGCCGTAACCATGGCAACACGCCCGCAGCACTCTTCGTCATGTCCCCTAACTCAGTTCGAACTCCTTCTAATTACTTTCTTGTTTTTCTTTTAAACTATTGCAGGATATTTACTTTTCTATGACAACTGACAAACATTTTCCCCCTGTTTATTATTTTTGTTCAAACTATTAAAAAAAGAAAATCCAGCTGAACTTTGTTCTTTTTTTTTCTTTTACTTCGTCCTCAAATCAACTTACATTAACTAACATTACATTAACTCTCTTTATTTTATCCTTTCATTTCTTAATAGTCTTCATTAAATTGTTTTCATTTTTACCCCAAATTATTTCTTTTCAAGCTGCCCCCCCCCACAATTTTTTAAAACTTTTATCATTTCTTCTTCTTTGAATTTTTCCTTTTACTTGTGTTTCACTTTTTTCCCCAAAATCTCCCTTTTCCAATAAAAATTTTCTTTAATTTAGTAACTCTCTTTGTTTATTTTTTATTTCTTTTTTAAACTTTATTTTCTGCTTTAATACCCCCCCCCTCACTGTTTTGTAATTTTTTTCTTGTGGTTTTTAAAATCTACTTTTATGATTTGACATTTATATTATTTTAATTTATTATTCTTTTAATAAATCTCGTCATATTTTATGGTTACTTTTGAATTCATTCGATTAATTAAAAAAAATTCTCTCTATTTTAACTCTGACGTTCTCCAGTTTCGTGCACTCTTATTTTGCTCATGATGATGGTGATGAAGATGATTACACAGAACACCCTTTGGAGGGGCTCCAGAACTTCTTAAGAAGATGTGGAGTAAATTAGACAACCTGCTGAAATACGAGATGTCTCCTTTGAAAAGCTTGGTCATGTGACTCTTCTCTCATTTAAAAAAATATATAAATTAATGTATTTTTTTTTACTGTTGCTTTTTAATTGTGTAATTTATTCCAAAGCTTTAACACAGAATAACATGAGCGCTCACTCTGGCCTGGTGGATCTGATACGCTTCCTTGGCGTTCCTCAGGGCCTGAGATTTGTAGTATTCACTGTCTGGAGAGACAGAGAGAGAGAGAGAGAGAGAGAGACAGCAAGAGAGAAAGAGACAGAGAGAAAGAGAGAGAGAGACAGACAGATAGAGAGAGAGACAGCAAGAGACAAAGAGACAGCGAGAGAGAAAGAGAGAGAGAGAGAGAGAGAGAGAGGGACAGAGAGAGAGGGACAGAGAGAGACAGAGACAGAGAGAAAGAGACAGCGAGAGAGAGGACAGAGAGAGGGACAGAGAGAGGGACAGAGAGAGAGACAGCGAGAGAGAGAGAGAGAGAGAGCGAGAGAGAGAGAGAGAGAGAGACAGAGAGAGAGAGAGAGAGACAGCGAGAGAGAGAGAGAGACAGCGAGAGAGGGACAGGGACAGAGAGAGAGAGAGAGAGAGAGAGAGAGAGAGAGGGACAGCGAGAGAGGGACAGAGAGAGAGAGGGACAGAGAGAGAGAGACAGAGAGAGAAACGCAAACAGAATGAGAAAAGGGTGAAAATTAATATCTATATATATTTTTAATACAGGACCGATATCAGCAGGCACGAGTCCAACTCTCGGTTCTAACAGACAATATATCTTTAATTATCTTTAACAAATAATTCTTTGAATTAAAAATATAGTTCAAACTGATCGATCATCAGAAATTATTCTCATCTTTAAATGAAAGGGAAAAGAGTTAAGAGATTGATTTTAAATGTATACTGTATCTGATAACGCAGTGGTAAAGTAAAATGCTAATAATTTATAGTTTCTTCATTAGTTCTAAGTACGTCCTTAATCCGGGGGCCAATATTTTTGCACTCCTACAGACGAGGACCCACGGGACGGGTGACGAGCGCGGCCGCGGGATTGTACCGTAGTCATCGTGGCCTGCGCTGACCATCACCCCGCCGCCGATGCTGATCTGCCTCTGGGGGGCGCTCTCGTCCAGCTTCCTGAGGATCTCGTCCTGAGCGCTGTCTCCGGCCGCGCCTTTGTGCTTCCCGCCCATGAAGTGAGCGTACAGCTCCGTCTGCGTGATCAGGAAGTTCAGCTTCCTCTGCTGCCGCTTGGCCTGATGGCACACACACACACACGCACACACACACACACACACACACACACACACTCATAACATTAACTCAGGGAAAGAAAAACTTTTTAGAATTAAATTTGTTATATTGTTAGAAATATATTATTATTATTATTATTACTGTGTTATAACCCAGGTAAGGGACTCTGAACCCTTCCCTTCCTGTGTGTGTGTGTGTGTGTGTGTGTGTGTGTGTGTGTGTGTGTGTGTGTGTGTACCTCTCTCATCTCCTCGTCGAGTTTGCGCTGCTCGAGTGCCTCCTTCTCGGCGCGCTTGCGATGTTCCTTCTCCACCTTCTCGTACTTCTTCCAGTAGAGCAGCATCTCCTTAGTGAGGCGTCGCGCTCGAGGCAGCGTCTCCTTACAGTTCTTCTGAGCCTGGATCGCTGCTCGACGCACCTCACGCATGCACTGGTGAGCCAGCTATGCGCGCGCACGCACACACACACACACACACACACACACACACACACACACACACACACACACACACACACACACACACACACACACACACACACACACACAGACTTAACATCCTCAAGCAAAAATATTCACTTTACACATCTTGACCCTTTCTGCTGGAGACCGAGGTTTCAGAAACTCTGGAAGGAAAAGGATTCTTTAATGAAAAAAAAAAAAAGTTCTATTCCTTTTTTAAACTTCCCCTACAGCAAGATTAAACAAAAGCAGAAAAATATATTTGCTGAAATAATTTTAGATTTTCCTGAAGTGTACAAGAAGCCATTCAGAGTAAAATAAAGTAATGTTAACGGAATAAAAAAAATAATAAAAAAAGAAGAAATAAAATTAAAGAAACTGAACTAAATATTTGATTCAATTAAATTAAGTACAATAAAATTAACTAGAAATCTAATTAAATTTAATAGGATAAAAATTATTAAGTTTAATCAAATATAATTATTATAAATAAAAGAAAATCTAAATTAAATACATTATAATAAAATAATATAAAAAGCACTTGTATAATTGATGCATAATTATTACTGATTACTCATATTTTTCATTATAACAAATTACAAAAAAATGCCTTTCAACTATTTTTTTAAAGACTAAATCAACATCATTTTAAATATTTAGCTGTAAGTATTTCATTATTTGAGCAAACAATCACGAGATTTTGAATTGAAAATCATTATAAGAAAAAAAAATCTTTTAGAACAAGATCATTAAAATTAATAACTTATTATTTAAAATGAACAAACTAAAATAAATGCTTATTATTATAAATAATTATAATATTGTGGTGTTTTTAATTTGTTACTATTGTTCAGGTGGGGGGCAACAGGATTTGTAAAAATTTTATGCTTTATACAAAATTTGAATAAATAAATGAATAAAATAATAAATAAAAAACAACAATTGAATAAAAAAGAGAAAAGCGTGGAGCTCAGTAATGCTGTTACCTTTTTGGCGTTGGTCAACACAAAGTTCTTCGCTGAGGCTTTCTGCTTAAACGCCTGAAAGACAGAGAGACAGAGAGAGAGACAGAGAGAGAGACAGACAGAGAGAGACAGACAGAGAGACAGAGACGGACAGACCGAAAAAGAGACAGACAGAGAGACAGAGAAAGAGACAGACAGACAGACAGAGAGAGAGACAGACAGACCGAAAAACAGACAGACAGAGAGACAGAGAAAGAGACAGACAGACAGACAGAGAGAAAGAGACAGAGAGAGAGACAGACAGAGAGAGACAGACAGAGAGACATATAGACAGACAGACAGACAGAGAGACAGAGAAAGAGACAGACAGACAGACAGAGACAGAGAGAGAGACAGACAGAGAGAGACAGACAGAGAGACATATAGACAGACAGACAGAGAGAGAGAGAGAGAGAGAGAGACAGACAGAGAGACAGACAGGTAAGTATCTTTATTGTTGTTAGAAAGCAGAATGTGAAGACTTTATTAAAGAGAAAGCGCCGCACTTTGGGGTTTTCCTTCTTGGCGATGGCGAGCCAGACTTTTCTCCTGCGCGCGTTTAACTGCTCGATGGTTAAGTGCTTCTTCTTGGTGACGGGCAGAGGTGCATCGTGGGAGAACTTGGCGAATACCTTGCTGATGTAGGGCCGCCCCTCGGAGGAGAACTCCTCGCCTCGTTTTTTCTTCTTTTTCATCTTCTTTAACTTTGCTGTGGTGAAATAAAGAAGCTGAAGGGAACGGGTTCATCAGGGGAAACGTCCAGGAAGGGCTTTAGTCTGGACTTTACCTTTAAACTTCTTCTCCTCTTTTATCTTCTTCTT
>JAAGKR010012008.1:0-17629 GCA_011419295.1 Clarias macrocephalus
GAAAAATGAGTAGTACTTCTCTGTAGAATAGTCAGACTAATGCTTTTCTTTACATAGCGCACTGATACCGACGTCATCATTGTCTTTCTCGAGGAATAACAAAACAGCAAACCAAACAGATTAAAACGAAAATGGGAAGAAATCACAAAACTGGAAAATTAAAGCAGATGAGCAATAGACAGAAGAAAATCATTTATACTGCAAATAATAAAAAAAGCTTAGACAGTAATGCAAAGGTCACAAAATATACCAAAAAGATAGATTCTATGTCTATACAGAGTTGGCTTATATCAATTAACTACAGTAAACAATCTATATGCTAACAGAATGGAATGCATGTGGTTATTTTAAGATTTTAAAATTGAATTGAATTGAGATGTTCTGAAACAGTTCTTGCAAGAACAGTTAGGGGTAGGTGAATAGGGGTAGCTCCGTGTTTAAGCCATTGGACTAGTAAACAGAAGTGTCCCGGGTTCAAACCCCAGCACCACCAAGTTGCCGCTGTTGGGAACTTCAAGAAAAATAACTATGTTATACAATTGACAGAAACATAAAAATCATGAAACATCTTTGAATGTGAAGATGTACCCAAATTTTTGACTGCTAATGTACAGTATATGTACGGTACAGTCCCCAACATAAAAATGAGTTTTGTTCTGAGAGCTCGTTTGTAAGTCCAATTTGTTTATAAGTGAAACAGGTATTAGGATACTGACACAACTGGGTATACACAATATAAAAACTAACATGTTCCATGTTCTTGTCCTTGTTCTTTAGAATCATGCTGATGTTAAAAGGATGAACAATTTTCACCTTGCTCCATTCTCTCAATTATTTCCACTTTTCTCTCCATTGTTATTGCTTGACACTTCTTAGCAGTACCAGCTGATTTCACACTTGCTTCCAGACATCCTGGGACCCACGCTGCAAACACCGGACACGAGATCTCCCTTCCACGATCGATCGTGTGCGAACACATGTTCCTATCTTTGAACGTTTGTAACTCGAATGTTAGTATGTACAGTAGGGGTCTAACTGTAGATATTAAGCCCCCATTGAATTAGTAATCCAACATTGAGATCAGCTCAGCTTGTTAGGCACAGATCCACACAATATGTTCACTAGACTTTTAATGCATTAAATGAGCAAATCTGGGCCAATTTTCTCAAAGTAATTCCCATCAGGATGTTGTTGCCTTTTATATCAATTGGTTGCTAATCCTATGAGCTTAATTTTTTCAGGTTCGATGTTGAGATGAGAAGCTTAACAGCTGCTGAACTAAAGAGCATTTTTAAAACTAAAGAGACTTCTTAAAACAAAAGACACATGGCTTCATCTGTACACTTTTCCACATTTGGTGTCATTACAAAATGGAATGGAATTGGACTTTATTTGGCATTATAGCAAGTCAAGTAGGCTTTTATTGTCATTTCAACTGTATACAGTTCAGTGCAGAGTGAATGGAAACAGCGTTCATGCATTAGCATTGGAATTGCCAGATGGTTGCCAGATGCTTGTAGATCAGTGTGTTTGTGCATGTGTTAGTGCTTTTGTATTGAGATGATTATGTTTGTCTGATGTGTCCACACCAAAAGCTCACACCAATCACACGCCATACAAGTTGTAACTGCAAGTTTTGTGAAAGTTCTGTTTCAGCCTTTCAGTATAACATAGGTGGTTGAATGGCTTTATCTAGAAAAGCAATCACCATGAGAGCACCATCTCAGATGTAAAACATGGCAGTGGTACTCTCATGTTGACCTTTGGCCTTCTAGTTACTTCGACATTTGGTGGCATGACATTGGTGTTACTTTGACATTTGGCCTCATCAAAGCAGGCTTGTGTTCCTGCTATAATTCTTTCCATTTGGACTAATTAATTATCCCTATGCGATGTTCTTGTCTTTCATGATTATATCCTGATTAATGGTTTAATTAATGTTATGGTCTGGGGTAGCTTCAGTTGGTCCTGTCTAGGCTCAGCAACGCTTGGTGGCAATAAAATGAAATCAGCTAAAGACCCGGATGTGCTGAATGATCAGGCTGTCAGATGTATTATTGACTTTTTCTTTTTTGAAAGAGTGGTTCTGGGAGCATGAGGAATCATTTTTACACATGACCTGGCCCCAACATTACACACCGTACTCAATGCTATAGCCAATTAACACAAAGTACTAGAGTTTATGACTAGGTCTTTGGCCAAACAAGATATGAATATCTTAGAGATATTATTAATATTATTATTATTTATATCACAGAATAATATGTGAAGGTTCATGACATACAGTACAAACCAAAAGTTTGGACACACCTTCTCATTCAAAGAGTTTGAATTTGTATTATGGCAAGAAAAAAGCAGCTAAGTAAAGAAAAACGAGTGGCATCATTACTTTAAGAAATAAAGGTCACTCAGTCCGAAAAATTGGGAAAACTTTGAAAGTGTCCCCAAGTGCAGTCACAAAAACCATCAAGCGCTACAAAGAAACTGGCTCACATGCGGACCGTCCCAGGAAAGGAAGACCGAGAGTCGCCTCTGCTGCGGAGGATAAGTTCATCCGAGTCACCAGCCTCAGAAATCGCAGGTTAACAGCAGCTCAGATCAGAGAGCAGGTCAATGGCACACAGAGTTCTAGCAGCAGACACGTCTCTAGAACAACTGTTAATCAGGCCTTCATGGTAGAAGATCTGCTAGGAAACCACTGCTAAGGACAGGCAACAAGCAGAAGAGACGCGTTTGGGCTAAAGAACACAATAAAGAAAACTCGCTGAATGAGAAGGTGTGTCCAAACTTTTGGTCTGTACTGTACGTGACATGAATATAATTTCAATAAAGTTTATTTCAGGTCCAGTTATAACACTGCAAGTTGCATGATCAAGTCCTATAATCTAATCTGAGGACAAACAGACTGCATCTCCCTGGTGTACTGTCCAACAATGTAGATGTATCCTATCCTGTACTTTACCTACATGACTCACCCGGGTGTTTCTGTCTTCAGTCTTTCCTTATGAAAAGTGCAAAAAAAAAAAAAAAACAGAAGTGAGATTTGGAACATATCTTTGGGTTATGGGACTCAAAATGAAGTGCAAATATGCCATAGCTCATGCACACCGTGCCATCTGGAAATCACGGCCCTGAATAAAATGCGTTGTTATCCAACCTCAGAGACAGGACACATTGATCCAAAGTAGAGAACCTGTCTCAAGGTTCAATCCAGAGGTCAGATGCCTCCAGGGAAATGCTTATTACCGAGCTTCTGGGCCAAAACATGAAGGTTTTTACACATAAGAATGTATTCATGTATTCTAGCTTGGCCTTTTCTGGGGAAATAGATGCTCAGATTTCACATGCAGGGTGCATTACGGGCTTTTCTGAGTGACTGATGCAAGTGCTGATGCAAGCTGAAGGCCATGCTGTGCAGCTCTGGTTAGAGCACAAGCTGTGACATGGGCTTAAGGGCACTTGTCACATGGAACACTCCTGCATGTATCCAATTTATCAAATCTTCAAAAACACAAATACCGATATTTGCATATAATGTTAACTGCATTGCTTTGTGAAGATGGCAAAGTAAACGCTTCGAAACCAAAAGAAGCATTCCCACCAAATGTTCAGCTGACTCATACGTATTGATCAACACCAATACACCAATCAGCCAAGAATTTCCACAGACCTGAAAACAACTGGTGACCAAAAAGTGAATAGGCTCTTCCTATATGTGTATATAATCCCCCCCCCCCCCGCCCCCCCGCCCAACCCAGCCCTCCATATTTGGCTTCAAAAGTACCAAACTTTCTTATATGTCTTATGTAATCTTGAGAAATTTAAACAGCCTTCCTGATTTTTTGGCTCTCGATTTTGGCAAATCTCAGAAGTTTCAGAGTTTCATTTTTTGTTTGTTAAGCTAAACAATGACAAATTGATTATTAAAGCATCAAACATTGAACTAGATTAGTACACTTATGATGATGACGATGATGATGATGATGAATGCCGAGTGGTTGGAACAGACGAGAGGGATAATGAGGTTAAGGTTTTAAAAACAACCAGTTTTTAAATTGTATCTTTAGACACTTTTAGTAGTAACACATTTGTTCGCATTTCTTTAATTAGACCAACATTTCATTTAATGTGAAGAAATGAGGGGCTCGAGACCTTTGCATAGCACAAAACATGATTTGTTGATTTACAAATATCTAAAAAACACATGAGACCGTCATTATTTTTGATGGAAGTTTAGGTATGGTCACAGTAACACATTTCATAATAAACAGCAAACATCAACAAACAAAAAAAGACACAGAAACGTTGCCTTTTCAGAACACTTTGTCTTTTAAATAATGAATAATGCGTTCATATTCACATACAGTACATCTCTGGCTTATTACATGCACACAACTCAAAAGGTATAAATGTCCGTACATTGCTGAATCTGTCAATGAGGCTTCAGTGTAGGCTTCACACTTCACTGCCAGCTCATTTCTCTTGAAACCCAGCTCAATAACACAGCTCATTCTGGACGACGAGATCTTCTGACTCATTGTGCATGATGTTCCACCTCCTGAAATCTTGTCATTAAAGTAAACACCACTAACACAAAACAATCATTTAGTCATCTATATTTTTGCGGGTTGTTCTCCCAGCGAGCAGATGAACATCTTGACCTTTCAAAGTCGACCCAGTCGCGTCCGGGACATGGAGGAGTCCGAGGAGGCGCTCTAATTTGCTCCACAGATGTTTAAGACGGAGCTCAGACATCTTCACTGGGGAAGCATGATTTATTTATCTGGTCTTGGATAAGAACATGTACACCAGGCTATTAATAGTGCTCCTTGGCGAAGGCTATTACATCTCCGCAAATGTAATATTCACAAACTTAATAAGTCAGAGCGCCTAGTCCTTAGGGAGAAAACTTGCTCTTCATTGAAGTGTTCCCCAACAAGTTGCAAATCTCAAAGTTTTCCAGGATTTGAAGGGAATCAGGACGCGAGTGTGCAGATGGTCACTAATCACTCAGCTCTTCATTTTTACTGACTTACAGATGGTGATTACTGCGAATTTCACTCCAATCAAAGAAATGTCACACAACTCTCCTCAATAACAGCTTAACTTTGAAAAATAACTCTTAATTTGCAAACATAGACGGCTCTAGCAATAGTCCATCATGGTAAATTACCTGGTATCCGTCTACCCTGAGAAAACAACTAAGGTGTGTTGCCATAAGCAAACCACTGTTAATGAAAGTCCTAAAAATGCTTGGACTTTTCAGCAATAGAAAAAAGGTCTTATGAGTCCAGATTGAGTTTATTCCAGAGTGATGTGCTTGTCAGGGTAAGGCGGGAAACACATGCACCGTAATGCATAGTGTACAAGCCAACTGTACAAGCCTGCGGAGGCAAGTCGAGTCAAGTCAGGTAGCCTTTTTATGATCATTTCAACCATATACAGTGAAACAAAATAACATTCCTCCAAGACCAAGATGCTACATGCAACATAAATTAAGAAAACGAAAGTGGTTGTGGATTTTCTGGGCGTGTGCTTGCTTCGCCTCTCTGATAGCTTGGAACAGTTTGGCCCTTGCTGTTCTGAGTGCCACCTTGTCCCCCAGCTCTGAAGGCGGAGTCTCGGATCTTCAACTCCGCAGCAATCCACGGTTCCTGGTTGGGATGTGAGATGATGTTCTCGACAGTGACATCATCGGTGCACTTGTTGATGTACAGTAGCTGGTCACAGATGACGTACTGTTTACCCCTCCAAGTCGGTGAAGTCACCGTAAGTTGCAGCCTTCCTGAACAAGTCAGTGTTTTCAAAACCTTTCTGCAGAGCAGAGATGATTCCTGGGTCGAACGGTATTGATGACCTGACGAGTGGTCCGTATGGTTCACCAATTTGCATGCTTGAAATCTCCGGTGAAAATAAACAGTCGAGGTTTGCAGAGGTTTGACTTCATTGGCATTAGTGCAAGGTGTAATGTATACTCTAATAATGAAAGTGGTGGTGAATTTGTGCAATAAGGAGCCAGTTGGCTAGGGTTCGTCTTTAGCCTAGCACAGACTCCAGCCCGCTTTGCTGTGCCTCCACTTCCGCTTCCTCATGCACTGCCTCCGATGTCGTCGTCCCCCGCCCCCCCCTCCAGCCACTGGTATCCGGCAATGCAGCACATTCTGAAAGTAGTGTACTGGATTATTGAGTTCAAAAAGTGTCTGGCGCTGGTATATACGCAAAGTAAACAAAGTAGCACCATTTTGCCTCCGGAGCGGCCACTGCGTGCTACTGCCATGCCGCCATCTTGGATGGCAGTGTTATGAACTGGGGTTGCTTCCATTGCTTAGGTCTAGGCTCAGCAGATGATATTTTGCAATATAATAAAGTCTAGCTGATGACCAGAATCCCCCGAATGAGCAGGTGATCAGCACATCATCTGTGCTGTAATAAGGTGGTCGCTCCAAAAGAAGAGTGTATATTATCTACCTATATCACAGATTTGAAAGAAAAGACAACCCCCTGGAAACTGGCCAACAACACACATGTATGCTAACCGACTTGTGAAAAAGTGGTTCTGGGAGCTTGAGGAATCATTTTCATACATGAACTGGAAACCAAATTGTACACCATAATCAAAGCTAAAACAAATGCATTAACATTGTCCTGCGGTTTTCAGCTGCACTACTGTCGGAACATCCGTTCTGGAAAATTACACCCCCTAACCAATCATAAGCAAGAATTCAATATCTCTGTGGGGTAATCCCAGTGTTTAGGATGTTTAGGGTGAACTATCAATTCATGTCTACCGATTTATGGTTTCATGTTTAGACTTTTATTAACTATTAATTATTAAACAGGCACCGGGTGTATTTTGGGCTGTATTTTGATGCCAACTAAAACAAGCAGGTCTTTTTAACTTTCATTGTGTTTTGAGAGGCTCTTTATGCTATATATTCCATATACATACATACAGAGAGAGAGAGAGAGAGAGAGAGAGAGAGAGAGAGAGAGAGAGAGAGAGAGAGAGAGAGAGAGAGAGAGAGAGAGAGAGAGAGAGATTAGCCCCATTGCATTAGGGTCCAGAAATTAATTTCACCATTACAAAATGAATCATCTCCAATATGATAATCTAATACAGCTGTCACATCTGAGATGTAGCGTTTGTGTGTGTGTGTGTGTGTGTGTGTGTGTGTGTGTGTGTGTGTGTGTGTGTGTGTGTGTGTGTGTGTGTGTGTTTGTCTGTCTGTCTGTATATGTGTGTCCTGTAGGGTGTTTTATTGAGCTTCATAAATTACTAAAGCCCTATCCAGGCTCAGGTCGGTTATAGCTGAAACACACTCCTATAAATTTGAGTTATGATTTGTTTATTTATTAACATACAGTATATATATATAAACTAGTGTGAAGTTGTTAACTGAGATATTATAAAGAGTGTCTCATCTGCATGCACAGTGTAGGAATGTTTTGGTTCATTACAGTGTGTACAAATGGCTAGATGTGGTTAATAAATGTCGAATGTCTCTTGTGACAAATGCTGTATGATGGCATTAACTAATTACGTTAATCACTGAAAGCAAGTTTATTATGGCAGCAAGGTGACTTAGTTCGTTCCCCACCTTGTACTGAGTTGGCATGTCCTCCTCGTGCTTGGTGGGTTTCCATAGTCCAAAGGCATGCAGATAACTAGAGTTCCCAAACTTCCCATAGTGTGTGAATGTGGACCGGGGATCTGTTCCACCATGGCAGTAAAATGGGAATAAATGCAACTGGCCTCCATGATCCCTAGTTGGACTACAGAGGTTCCTAGATGGATGGATGGATGGATGGATGGATAGATCGAAGCTCTCAACAGTCTGTGCTCATGTGTTAAAATATTACACTCAGAGAAGAGCGCCCTCCGTCTGCCCTCTTCAACATATCTGATCTCACAGCTCATTATTGGCTCATGTCACTGTGATGGACAGAGGAGAGAGAGCGAGCAAGAGAGAGAGAGAGAGAGTGAGAGAGAGGAGAGACCTCACACCTAGACAGCATGGGCATTTCTCCTGGTCATGTCTGGCTGTAGTATCATTAGCCTCTGAGCTCTTAAAATCTCCTGTTTATGTTAAGTGTTAATTACATTTTAATTTAATTAGTGTGTTATTACAAGGGGGTGTTCGAGTCAACCCGGGACTTATGATAAAAATGTCTTGTGAATGAAAGTGTAACAACGATTGACATTTACAAAAGACTTGAAGTACTACAGCACAGTGTGGCGATGAGCCTCTTAGCTGCGGTTAAACATTTGACTGGTGCAAAGGTTTTTTGGAAGGAAAAAATCATCCTTTTTTTTTTCCGTCAACCTTGATCCTTGAAAATCGATGTTGCAGACTTGTAGTAGAGACACATCCGTCTGTGGGAACTGTACACACAACCTTTCACCAGCACCACTTGCACGTTACAGGGACACGACTGGGGTTTATTACCATAATGGTTGGCTGAATAGATCTCAATGCCTGGGTAATAGATTTAATGTGTTTTTAATGTTTGTTAATGTCATTAATGTGTTATTCATCAGCTTAATGTGTTAATAATGTGCTTGTCTTTTTTTAATGTGCTCCAAGATGCCGTTAATGTGTCTGCGGTTTCTTCTACTTCTTCCTTTTTTCCCCTATAAAGTTTAGTGCTTCTTCAATAACTATTATTATTATTTTTTTTTTCATTTTATTTCTCATGCAGGCTTGACATTGCTGATCTTCAGTGCCTGGAGTCTTAATCTCCACTTACATGCGCTTTTTGTTTCTGTTCTGTAAATAAAATGCCACTGATTAGGACAAATGGGTACTGCTGTTACTGTTATAGCTTGTTCAGAAGAAATCGGCGGAAATGCACACAGCTTTAGTCGATATATACACCTGCGGATCAATTACAAGATGGATTAACCGATCTGTGGAGAAGAGAAGGTTCTTATGGTAAAGATCAGTGCAATAACGGATCTTTACCGTACAGAGAGATAATAGGAAATAACTTGTTCCATTAATATTTGACAAAAAAAAAAAACCCAGTAAATTCCCTGTATTCAACTCTTTACCTGTATTTAAAAGCAAAGATATTTCCCCTGGTAATTTAATTCCCAGACACGAATGTAGAAAGACTGAACTACATCCTCTGAACTACTGTACATTCTCGCTGCTTGTGCGATCATCAACCCTGCCATCACCGAAACAAGTTGATCATGTATCCATGAATATTCAGGACAGAAGTGGCAGAAACGGTTTAATCCCATTCTGCAGTCTGAGACATCTGTCAGCTGGTCACGCCTGCCGCAGCTCCAGAACACGACCCTGTAGAAAGGCCGTGGACTCAATTTAGAGCCATACATCTGTCCAGGACAACTATAAAACCTCATTACATCCTCATGTTCTGGAAGGTCATCACCTCTGACGCAGCCTTTATGATTCCAGATTTGAGTTTTCAATTTTAAAAAGCAACATTGCAGGAAAACTAAAATACATGATAGTAACTACTGCAGTAAATTGGATGAACGGTATTAAATTCGTCATTAAATATACACTTGGATATGGAGTTGTACTGCTTGAATTTCCTTTAGGTTGGTCTGTTTACCTCCAGTCTACCAAATAATACACTGTATGCCAACAGGTGGAATAAAAACCTACGTACTGTATAAGTAAAATACGGGAATTGTGATTCAGCGCTTACATACACTATATAGACAAAACTATTTGGACAAACCTGAAATGACATTGTATCCAAATACATAGACTTGCATAGACAATACGGAGTTAGTCTCGCTTTTGCAGCTATAACTCTCAGGGATAACCCCTAGAGGGCGCCTGGCACACAAAGACTCTTTCTCTTTGTAGTTTTTTAAAGTTTTGTTTTCAGACTTCATTTCCCAGGTTGCACCTCGGTCAGGTGACGTGGGCGCTCACCTGAACCGGGTTGGCTCATTTGGTTAGTTATAAATAGTCTGCTTTGAGTTCTAGTTAGGGTCTTGCATCTGTTACGTTAAATCTAGTATATGTTGGTCCAGTTTAGTTCATGGTTTCCCTGTTGGTAATTCGTGTTTTGATTTATTTTACTTAAAGTATATTTGTTTGTTTAATTTCCCTGTTTTCTTTAAAATAAACACCAACGAGACCTCTGAGTTTATGCCTCGCACTCACCTTCATGACAATAACAGCTTTCACTTTTCTTGAAAGGCTGTCTACAGTACAAGATTTTGAAGTGTTTTGTATGAATTTGTGCCCAGTCATTCTATAGAGCATTTATGAGGTCAGGCACTGATCTTCTGATTGGACAAGGAGGCCTGGCTGGCAATCTCCATTCTAATTCATCCCAAAGGTGGTTCTTCCACACAAAGGTCAAGTTCTTCCACACCGAACTCATCAAACCCTGTCTTTATAAACTTCGCTTTGTGCACTGAGGCACAGTCATGTTGGAATAGAAAAAGGCCTTCAACAAACTGTTTCCACAAAGTTGGATAGAAGCATTGCATTGTCCAAGATGTCTTGGTATGCTGAAGCCCTTCACTGGGGAGAAGGGTCACTAAGTAGGGAGCACTAAGTACTATACCTCTCATCCCTCCCCTCTGAGAGAGCTCAGCCAATCAGCTCTCTCTAGAGAGCTCTAGAACTCGCGATCTCCGGACGATATGGCGTGCACTTTACCTCTGCACCACTCGAGTGCCCTGGTACACATTTTTGATAAGCTGTTCAATAGATAAATAGAATCCATGTAAACACTTGATCTGATCGTTTATTCTCTTGCTGGGTTTCAGGGTTTCAAGGAAGAACACTTTGCCTTGATTCCTGATCAGTAAACTCCATAAGAGCAGCCCTCTTCCACTAGTCTTTACTTTCACTTACTGGGTCTCAGGCTGAGTAAGGAGCACTAATGGATTTGCATTTCACAAGTGGTAAAGCGCTAGCCCAGTGGTCGGCAACTCACGGCTATGGAGCCGCATGTGGCTCTTTCATCCTTCTGCTATGGATCCCTGTGGCTTTTGGAAATAAATAATACGTAATTCATTTAAATGTATTTTATTTTAGTTAATTATATCAACCAATCATAGATGAGACTGAAGAAAAGATGGGACTGCTAACCTAACATCAGAGTTGGATTAATGATAATCAGTAGCATTTGGTCACAGCTGCTTGGATAATACTTGGCTGTCCAATAGTTCCATTAAAAAAATAAAAAAAAAAGTTTATCCATAATACATACAATATGTGTGGCTATCACTTTTTAATATTACACCAACACATAAAGTACCATAAAGCATCCCTCAGTAGTAATAAAGTTTATGTGGTTAACTCGTCCTCCCTGATGCTAAAGACTGCTGATGATTGCACTGCATACTGCTCTACTGCTACTCACAGGTGTAACTACAGAACAGAAAAGAGCACTGAGCTAGTCCCCACAGTATCATTTCTTACACCCACAGTACCATCAAAATGCTGGCACTCCACTAAAACCTTTAATAATTGAAGAATCACGACATCTCAGGAGACTCCTTAAGGAGGAACCATTATTATTAGCATGATAATAAAATCTAAAATATTAAAGGTGCTGGATTTTAGCTTACACAATCTAATGCTTGATTGGGGATCTTGTTGTTTTCTCACACAGCTATGCAGTTTTTGTAGAGATACCTTCATGTCTATTATATGTTTGAATTCTTCCACAAAATGTTCAAATGATCAAAGAGGTATTAAAGCATTGTACATGGTGAACTACAGCTGAGGAGTTGGAGGTCACAGTGGTATGTTCGGTTTACTTCCTGTTTATGATCACTTCATCTGTTTCTGATTGTGGTACTGTACACATGATTTGTTTTTATTCTAACAATGTTAGCTGTTTAGCTTTGTTTTTTTTTTTGTTGTTGTTGTTGAATTTCATTTTTCATATGGAGTTGAGTTCATTGGCATGGTACTGCCTACATGTTCACCTGATTTGGACAAAACCTTAATCACTGTAGTATCTGAGTTTTCCAGTGAATTCAAAAACAATTCAAAGAAATAAAAGAAATAAAAACAGTCTCTGTGGTTCAGTGCTGGCTTTTAACTATGCACCAGCTGCTATGGCAAAAAAAACAAACAAAAAAAAAAAAAACATTTCATTTATTATATATTGTTTATTAAGTGGGATATTTGTATCTGTATGTGACTGAAGACGCACGTCATCAGTGGCACCAAAACTGGGACTTGTGATCAGGGTGGTAAGTGATATGCCGGGGCTATTGGGGAATGAAGTCTGGCACAGGTTTTGCCACCAACATGATACAAAGTTTATGGCAGTAGTGGGCTTAATTAAATGTTACCTATTTTGCACAATTCACTTTTTAGTAATTTTTAGACATTCAGATGCTCAATGCTCAGCTCAGTTTTATGGGAACTATTTTTAAAAGCTACTGTAAAAAAGGCTAGTCTAGGGAAGTGGATTGTTTACTTAGCCTTTTGTAACCCTTAGTTGCGTTTTAACTTTTTTTTATCACTAAACATTAGAGGTGCGATTGTAAATTAACAATACTTTCCCCTTGCCAAAAATGTGATTGGGAAAAGCCTGAAAAGTGGTGGGAAAGACGTGATAAGCTCCCAAACATGGACATTTCTGGCATTCTGACTGGCTAGGAAAATGCACTTCCACAAAGGGGTATTCAGGGACAGTTCATTTGCATGTTTGGGAAAAGGAGAATAATATTTGACCTTTAAGGCAAAAAATAAATACGCCATGACAAGTTGTTTCCTGAGCTGCCTTGAAGACGGGCATGACCCTTGATCATCGAGTCTCGGCCAGTTCAACTTCTCCCTTATATATAGGTGCTGATGCACTACTGCTGGACTTCATCTGTAAGCAGTAGTTAATGGTTAAAATGTAACCCGATGCTCTGTTTAAGTCTTGACTGATGATCATCGTTCAATGATCATCGATTAAGCATTAACACTTTATCTGACTCTCTCTCTCGCCCACTGGAGGACTGAAGCTTAGTAACACTTCAGACACTTCAATCATGTCACATTCACCTCCTCAATTAATTTATATACATATACAGGACATATGCACACATTCCAGCCACTTTATTAGGTACAGCTTGCTAGTACTGAACTTACTTCCTGATCACTCAACTGGTTCGGGTTTGAACTCGAGCACATTGTCTTTAAATTCAATGAGTTGCTGCCATGTGATTGGCTGATTAGATATTTGTGTTAACAAGCAGTTGAACAGGTGTGCCTGTTGAAGTGGCCAGTGAATATATATTTTTAATGTCTTAACCTCATGACAAGACTAAAAATATGTATAATGTACATATATGTGTGGAGACTTGAAACACATAAGTGATTTGAACTTGACCCCATAATCTGTATGAAATTCAACTTAACTTTTTTTGGCTAGGTGGGATGGTGGAGTAGTGGTAAGCATTGTGGTCTCTCACCTCCAGGGTCAAGGGTTGCATCCCTATCTCCGGTCTCTCCTGTGTCTCTTTTATGTCCTCTGCTTGTTTCCGGGGTTGTCTGGTTTCCTCCTACAGTTCAAAATCATGCAGATTAGCCTAGTTGCGATTCCCTAATTGCCTGTACTGTGTGATGGATCCAAGGATAAATCCAGGATGGCGGCGCGGCAGTAGCACGCAACGGCCACTATGGAGGTAAAATGGTGCTACTTTGTTTACTTTGTGTCGTAGTGCGTTTATTTAACTGCATCTCCAGCACCACCACACTGAGTACTGGGGCCCCCCAGGGCTGTGTGCTCAGTCCCCTACTGTTCACACTTCTGACTCATGATTGTGTAGCGCCACACAGCTCCAATCATATCATCAAGTGTGCTGATGACACGACCGTGGTGGGTCTCATCAGCAAGAACGATGAGTCAGTGTGCAGAGAGGAAGTGCAGAGGCTAACAGGCAACAACTTGTCTCTGAACGTTGCTAAGACAAAAGAGATGGTTGTTGACTTCAGGAAGACACAGAGCGACCACTCTCCACTCAAAATCAACGGCTCCTCTGTGGAGATCGTCAAGAGTACAAAATTCCTGGGTGTCCACCTGGAGGAGAACCTTACCTGGTCCATCAACACCAACTCTCTGAACAAGAAATCCCAACAACGTCTTGTCTTCCTGAGAAGGCTGAGAAAGGCCCAGCTTCCACCGCCAATCCTCACCATCTTTTATAGAGGAACTATTGAGAGCATCCTGAGCAGCTGTCTGGTTTGGGAATTGTGCCATATCAGACCACAAGACCCTACAGCGGATGATGAGGACAGCTGAGAAGATCATCGGGGTCTCTCTCCCCACTATTGAAGATCATCCACACCACACCCTGTATCGGCAAAGCCACCAGTATTGTGGATATGATCAAACACACCGCTCATACACACTCTTCACCCTCCTGCCATCTGGAAATAGGTACATTCAAACACACACGCGCACACACACACACACACACACACACACACACACACACACACACACACACACACACACACTGATAAACACACACACACTGATAAACACACACATGCACAAACACTCTGAACAACAACCATCTTACAATTTGTTCATACCTACCTACCTGAACTGCCCTTTTGCGAATATTTGCACAACATTTATTACTTGCTATTTGCACACAAGTATTTTTCCATCATTGCTGCTACTTCAGGAATGTCGAATGTTAAGTGTTTCTCCTCCCACTACCTCAACTCACACCTCATAAAACTCACGTATTGAAACATGTTACGTTGTTGTGTTGTCACTCTGTAGCTCTTTCCATGTGAACTATGTTTTCTGTTGTCTATTGTTGTCTTTTTTTTTGTATAGAAATAGATAGTTTTAGATTAACTTGAAAAAAAAAATGTAAATCTGTAACATCTGAGCTAGTCAGCTAATTAGGTCTCTTAGCTAGCTAGCTAGTTCTGGTAAATGTGTGTTGTAAATTTATGTTGTTGCAGGTATTATAGCACCTTGGTCCTGAAGGAAACAACTGAAGGTAATATTTCATGCCAATCTAATAATCCAAACAATTTCTATTTACCATGAATAAATGCAAGATACATGTAACATGTCACCTTATCCAAATAACAAATACAGAATGAGGTCTGCATAGAAACACAGCCTTGGCATAGAAGGAAAGTGGTTTTAATGGATGCTAATAGGTGTGAATCCCAAGAGTGAAAAAGTGTCACAGAGATGACCAGAGCATTGATCTGATGACCTTAACTCAGCTGGACCGGGATTTCATTAGAGCTGATAAAAATAGTTTTGGAAGTTAAAATGAGACATATCCAGCAGAAATCTTTAGTTCTCTAAATGTTGTGATGACATTAGTTTGAAAATGTTATGGATGTTGGAACATGTTGGACTTTGGTATTAGATTGCTTTTGGAAGTTAGAATAACTTTGAGAAAAAGGATTGTTTTGCCCACATGACAGTGGGATAAGTCTAACCAACTAACACGCGATACAATGTTACAAATATGACTGTATGAAAACATCTACATATATGAAAAGTGATGAATTTTACTTTTATAATTTTACCTTCATCATGTTATTTTAAATGCAATACCATGAAGTGCCTAGTTGAAATGCTCATACTGCTAATGCTAGATTTTATTTATTTATTTATTTTCAGTGGTGAGAGTGCTGACTGCTAGCCACAGATTCTCCAAGGAACCTGCTGCCAATGTTAGTAGTAACTGCGCATATATCCTCCATATTAGTCAAACTCCAAATGCCATAAAATAACTTCTCCAAGTGACAAAAAAATCCTAGAAAACTGCAATTTTCCAAACCAATAAATCAAGAAGCAACATGAAAAATGGGTAGTACGAGCGTGTCAGCTATGTGACGCCTGAGATCTGCCTGTCAAACCAAATTACATTACATCACTATAGATTCCGACTACTTAGTATAGCTGGAGTGTGTGAGTGCAATGATGAGCAACAAATCCCAAAAGAAAAGAAAAGAGATGCTGCTATGACAAGCGTGTGCTGTGTATGGGGAGCTCTTGTGTTCATCACCTACTACAGTCAGGATTTCTGAGCTCTGTTAGAGACACAAGGGACCATTTCCTCTATGGAAGTTGTGTGAATAGACGTAGGTGTAAATTCTATAAATGAAGGTTGATATCGAGTTGTCTTGAGGTTGTATTTGCAACACTCTGTTGGAGAGATACATTAAATGTTATCCAAAAGCCATTTTATCAAAGTCATTCAAACTTTAAAAACCAACATTGGCCCGAAGTTTTGTTCTGCCATGGATGGATTTGTCACAACATAAGACAACAACACACATGGTAAGTGTCCCTGGCACAGTAGGTACAAGTTAGGTTGCCTTATTTAACAAGAAAAAACATTTAAAAGGACATTTAAAGTATTTTTTTTAAGTCTGTGTTCAGTGGAAATTGAGAAATAATTGGAAGTAATCAGGGCCAAATTCCACAAACATAATTCTGTGCAAAAATGTATTTTGTACAAATGTAACTATTTTCTTTCACCAGACTAGGAGGCTACTTCCGGTTAGTATATGTAGTTCCCTTTCAAAAGCTACACTCAATGCTGCATGAAAACGCTATGGGAACATCTCTTTGTTGCCCGGTTGTGAAGCCTGTGCATGTCAAACCCGCCGAATACCTTCGGCTTATAACCTGTGCCAGGCATGACGTCACCGAATAAGGTGCACCTGCAGGTTATAAATAGGAGTGAACCGGAAACATCCTCAGATCTTTTTGTCTTCAGGACCGACTTTGTGTTTGCGTGTGTGTGTGCAACAGAATCACGGTAGGAAAGAAAAACTTTACTTACCGATAATGGAAAGCTATTAAGGCACTTCGCGCGCGGCTCGCTTTCTTTAAAGAGAAACCGCGAGCCGCGGCGCATTCCTGGGGCTCGCGTGCGTATGAGACGGGATTTCCCCCTTTCTCTCCCACTCTAGCCGGATCAGGAAGTGTTTAGCGTCTGCTTCTCAAGCGCGCTGCGGCGCTCCTTATGAGCAGACGGAAGAGATTAAACACTTGCTTCCATGGACATAGCGCGCCGATCTGGCAGACGCGCATGAGACGGGGCGTCCCCCTTTCTCTCGCGCTCTCGCCGGATCAGGAAGTGTCTAGCGTCCACTTCTTATGAGCAGACGGAAGAGATTAAACACTTGCTTCCATGGACATAGCGCGCCGATCTGGCAGACGCGCATAAGACGGGTTTTTCCCCTTTCTCTCGCGCTCTTGCCAGATCAGGAAGTGCGCTCCGGCGCTTCTTATGAGCGGGGGAAAGAGACTTCCTCACTTGCTTCTATGGAGATAGCGTGCCGATCGGGCAGACGCGCATAAGACGGGTTTTTCCCCTTTCTCTCGCGCTCTCCCCGGATCAGGAAGTTTTAGCGTCCGCTTCTCAAGCGCGCTCCGGCGCTTTTTGTGAAGGGACCGAATAGATTTCCTTTCTCGCCGCAAAAATAAATAAATAAAATAAAATAAAAAATCCGCAAGCGCTCAAAGTTAGACGACAGGTTTCTGTCAGGTAGCCAGGGGAGTGGCCTCAACGAGGGTTTCCCCTCCCCCCTTTATTTTTTGGCGACCTCTATGACGAGTTAACTCTTTCATGGAATAAGCCTGATTCATCCCGTTTTATGATGATACCCCAGATTGAAGAGACGTTTGCGAG
>JAAGKR010012009.1:0-17629 GCA_011419295.1 Clarias macrocephalus
AGAGAGAGAGAGAGAGAGAGAGAGAGAGAGAGAAAGAGAGAAATGTTTGCAGAACTTTCTGTCAGCATTCTTGTGGATGCTTTTAAAGCCAAGATGTTCATCATGGTTACATAAGCCACTTTTCCATTTCCTTAATTCACTACGGTGGTGATAATGGTAATAGATTTTTTTTAAACCCACTGCAACTGACTGTTTGATATGCTGCATCCATTTACATGGAAGAGGCGGTTTTAGTCACCTTTAGTCTGACTAATGGAAACCTGCATCAAGCAAATGTAAGCGCTGGCGTTTGTGTTGATGGCAGTTTCTTCTTCTGTTCATATAAAGAAAAAGTTGCTAATAAACTTGCTGCTGTGAATTCCAATGAAGCAAAACACGGGTCGTCCACTGGAAAAAAATACAAAAGTATTTCAAGGGACTCAACTGAGCACTCTCAATAATCCTCTAACAGAACCAGATATTGAAGCATAGACTCTATAAAAAGTGGACGTATTCTCTATGATATCACCCATAGGTTTCTGAAGAGGTTTTGAAGCTCAATTTTGTGAGCTCTAGTTAAAGCCATCTTGGAAGGAACTGACTCTGCCTAAACCTGGATTAATCTATAAATGGGCAAGGGAATGATGACAATTGATTAACATGAAAATGTAAAGGATGCTTGAGTAGCTCTGTCTAAGAAATTCATCAAAATGATTCATTCATCTTCTGTAATCGCTTTATCTTGGTTCACTTACAAAGGTGTAACTAATTTTTATTCCCTATTTGAAAAATCTAAAACAATAAAAGAAAACAAAAGAAATAAACCTTAGAGCACAGGGGATTGGTTCAGAGCCTCTCATGTGCACAACATTTAAAGTTCACCTTATCGTCCAAAGACCATGAGTTAAAATTCTGACAATACTCTACGACCA
This sequence comes from Clarias macrocephalus, assembly GCA_011419295.1. Classification (NCBI taxonomy): domain Eukaryota; kingdom Metazoa; phylum Chordata; class Actinopteri; order Siluriformes; family Clariidae; genus Clarias; species Clarias macrocephalus. Next base: position 912 of record JAAGKR010012009.1, read on the forward strand.
TCTGTAGCAGGGATTCCAAGAGAGTAATGTATTTTGTGATTCCTGGGTGGAAGGAGTTTCATATTTCATATTCTTACTCCTCTATCAATCAGATTGACTGAATGTATGCTGAAAGAGGGGGCGGGGGGGGGCGGGGCTAGTATGTTCCTCCAAGTGTGTTATGCTGCCATGCAATATTGTGTGATCAGCAGTTCGAAAAGATGCAGTTGGCTGGATTTACACGTCTCAAAGGAAGCATGTAATAGCATTTACCCTCCTAGTAGCTGTTGAATGGTGGGGTGATCTGACTGGTGGTTGGGAACACTCCTACTGTAGATTAAAAAAATTAATAAATAAAAAAATGTAGGAGAAAATATACAGTTCACTGTAAGAAATGACAGAATAATCGTACTGTTCTAAAAAAAACTTTAATATAATTCATAATGTTATTTGCCTTCCTACATTAAAAACCAGATACAATAAAATCACCATCGTGTTATTTTAAAATATTTTACACCTATCACAAGCTGACATGCCTTCGTATCAAAAGTAAGAGAAACATTCTGATTGGAAGGCCGAACTAACTATAAAAAACTAAAACTAAAAAAAACTATTAATTGAGCTGTTTGGGCAGTAATATGAGGGGTTACTTACTTGGGGGAAAAGGGGATAAATGATTCTTGAAATATTCCCAGGAATTCTTGTGTTAATACTGTAGATGAAAAAGTCCCAACAAGTCATAGCTACCATAATTTGCGGTTAGCTCCAACAAGATTATAAATTAACATCTTTTCTCAATTGCCATTTTACACAAAGTTCATATGATCAAAAACTCCAGCATAATTGTGTTGGACTCAATAATTTAAAGTTCCAGAATGCATTACCGCTAGAGTCTGATCTGTTTATGCAGAGGACACAGATAAGGTGGAGAAGAAAGACCTGGACAAACTTTACAAAAAAAATTAAACCTGACCTAAATCCAATATGACCCACATAACCATCAGCAGGTTATGTGGGTCATCTTAGAATTTAAATAGGGGGTGTGTTCAAGTCAAACAAGAACTTTAAATTGTGAAGAATAACAACACAATTACAAGATTAAAAATGACCTTTATTTCTTTATATAATCTCCTGCTACACTAGTGCAAGTATTTCAATGTTTCACTAATGCAGGCACAAAAGGCATATAAAGCACAAAAGCAGGCAAAGCATAATGATAAAGTATGCAATTTGATCAAGGTACCACATCCGTGATTGAATTGCCTGCTTCACTTATAAAAACTGGCCTCCCAGGAACGCCTTTAATGGCACAAACAGTGGAAATGGCTTGGAGCGAAGTCAGGATTATTCAGGGCATGTGGCAATAACCAAGCCAATTTGCTGTAATGTGCAAGTGGTGTGTTGGTGTTGAATCATTGTTCAAGTTAGCGATAAGCTATCTGTTGATTTTCAAGAATCAGACATCTAACTTGTTGAGTGTTTGCGGGAACAACTGCAGTGAGCTGCGAGCCACCTTGGCTGAGATCATTATGTAGTCTTCTGTGAAAAATTTTCACCATTTTCGCACCATTTTCTTCAAGGTTAAGGTAATAGAACACATTTAAATACAGCAGCTTTAAACACATTAGTCTCATTTGTTATAAAGTCTTCAAATTACTCTCAGTAGCTCAGATAGAATGTTTGATTCTTCAGGGCAGGAATTATCAGATTCCAAGATAGGGAGGCGCCCAAGGGGGCATTTTAATATCCCGCAGTTTTTCACCAAAGTCTGCACATTGGTTTAGCATATTAGGACACTAAGGACCAATGTACCCCTCCCACCCACAGGACTGTACATATTTCATAATGCATGAGATTTAATAACAAAGGTTAAGTGTTAGGATTTTAACTAATACAAACAAAATAGGAGAACTTTTGTGTGTGTGTGTGTGTGTGTGTGTGTGTGTGTGTGTGTGTGTGTGTGTGTGTGTGTGTGTGTGTGTGTGCGCCATTTTCCTCACTGAATCCCTATTTTCTTCAGTCATTACTCAATTACCCATTACTCGCTTCATTACACAGAAAGGTTTACCCACTGCAGGTTTATTCAAGAACAGTTAGCAAATGGGACTAAAGCTTATGTTTATGGTTATTTAGTGAACACGAAGTGATTCTCTGCTAATTTGGCTGCAAACCTACAATAAGCAAGAAGGCTTGCTTACAAGAAATTGTACGGTTGTACAATTTAATGTTATCATAGCGTTAATTTTTTTTTACCTCAGTATTGAAGGCACACTAGAAAAAATGTGTATTTGTTTTCTAGTGGTTAAACGTGTGAAAATTATTGAGGTTTGTACAGTACATAAACCTCCAACCCTACAGTGGTTCAGCTGGAGTTAGCATGCTAACCTCACATTCAAGTGACTGTGAACATTCATCTGCTTCAAATGTGAGTTACAACAGTGTATTCATGTAAATAAACACTGATAATGATTAATGATGTTAACACATACCATATTTATCTCTTTTTCTTTGGCTTTGTAGACTCTAATTTTGGTACAAGCATGTTAGCATCTAATTAGCATCTTAAAAGCCAAGTTTAGAACACTGAAAAAATAGCTATTTGACTTATAGCTTAGGGGTTAAGATATTTAATGCATATTTCCCAAAAGTAGACATTGAGTGATTTTACAGAAATATTTTTTTTTCTTTTAAATTAACCTAATTAAGTAAACCTTACTGTATAGAAACAAGAAGTCTGGAGAAAGCCTCAAGGAACTGCGGCTTAAAACCACAACTCACCTTAGGTAATTAGCTTTTAATTTGTTTTGCTATGCTCATACAGTACATTTTATTGTATGAAAAGCTAAGTCCATGTAGTATTTAATGCTTTTTATGGATGCAGATGTTCATGTTGTTTTAGCTCTTTGCTAAAATTAGTGAGTTTGATAGATAGCTAATGATAGATAATTATTTAGCTTGCCAAGTAATTTTGCTTCTATTTTAATTTATTGTTGACTTACCTGACTTTTGGCTATATTAACATCAAATTATATTTTTCCAGAGTATATTCTGAATAACTGTAAAATTTTATTATACAAGTTCTGACCAAGTAATCTGATTGGACGAGAGGCATTTCACAAGTGGTGATATAGAGCATAACAACACGGGGAGATTTTTTATTTTATTTTATGTATTGCTCTGTTTCATGGTTGTTCTAACAATCATTAATTACATTAAATGCCGGTCGCCAGTATAGGTAAAAGTAGGTTAGTACTTTCCACAGTACTGGAAAGAGGGGAGAGCAGCTGACAGCCAAAACCAGTCACAGAAGTACTTTCAGCAAGAAAACACATCTGATCACATTATGTCATCTTAAACAACACTTTGTATCCTTAGTAATTGTTTCTGAACCATTGTTTTACTCACAACTAACATAAGCTATAAATCTATTTTCTAACACAAGGTTTAATCACAGATCCCCCTCTAACCCGTGATCAAGGGCACTACTTGGTGGGTGGAACAAGAGCTTGTACCGACGTAGCACTAGCCTTTTTTGGTTTAACCCTGGAGTCCTTGATGTTAGATGATATTCTAAAACAAAATCTAATGTAAATCTTGTAGGTTGATGAGGACCACCTATTCGGTTTATTCTCCTCACCTTTTGATTACATAGTATTGATAAGACTACTTTTATCCCTGTTAATTACACTAACTGTCAGTCGCTAACTGCCAGGTGCCTGGTCAGTTCCATCTGTTGTGGAATAATATGTGTTGACTGAGCAAAATAACTGGTCAAATAAACAACCATCATGATCTGTTAATAATTTTTATTTAAATGAAATGTTACCAATAATCACACAAGGGAGAGTGCTGCTGTACTGAATATCAGCATGGGTGTGATGTGGTTATAGGTTATATTGTACAACTGTTTCCTTCATACTTATGACCACATCACACCCCTGTTGAGATCCACACTATTTCAAAATAGAAATAAATCAAAGCCCCAAGTTCAAGTAGCCCGTTTTAGCAGTCAGTGGCATAGTTTAGAGGTACCACTCCTGTCATTATATATTATCTCAATAATATGAGTTATGAAAATTGGGAAGGCATTTAATAATTTCTGCAAATTGCATGCATTAGTTTTAAGAGTTAAGGTTTCAGAAGGTGTAGCCTCTAATATGGTTCCAGTCCAGCTAATTTCTCTCTCTGAATATTTAATAAACCTGGTTGAATTTGAGCTGAGTGATCTAAAGTCCTAAGAGTTTTGAGTCTTTCAAGCTTCTCTATACATAATATACCATCCTGATCATTTAAAGATCAAGTGAAACCTTTTTTCTTGGAATATTCACTGTGCTAAATCACTTTCTACTCATTAGTAATTTCTGTCCAAATGCCATCCGAGTGAATGACGAATGTGGCAGATGTGTGATGACACGATGTGGCTATGGCCTCATGTCAGAAAATTGCTGGTTTTGAGCAACAGGTAACAGGATAATACAGCTTGATGCACCGAGTACACACATGAACACACACTTCAAAACAGCTGGACATGAGTTGATAAGCATTCGGTTATAAGATCAGTCCTGACAATACGGCAGCTAGCCATCAGGACTAAAACCAGCCACATGTAGTGTCAAATAAAGCTAGCGCCACATGGCCTGAGAGTTCTGGCAGAGCTGATATAATGAAATCCATGCTGAAGAAATAACACTCAAATCAATAGAATGTCCAGATGGGGTAGTAAAGAGCTGTTGATCTGAAGTAGATATGACTTTTTGAACCAGCTAATGGATTTGAGTCCACAGACTGACTCGGTTTGACTCACGGTGAGACGCAGTGGTAGGCATTGTAAGTGACTGCATAGCGTTCCACAGGGTCCGCGAGCTTCCTAATCCAGCTTCTACCAATTTATTTATTTATTTTATTTTTTTTTTTTACGTGGAAACATAATTACTATGACAAAACTGCAAAAATTCACGTTGAATCGGGATGAACTGTACTCATGGCCACCGCACAAAAATGTGCTGACTCTGCGTAGGTGACACGGGCGTTATGGGACTGGGTTCCCATTAAGGTGGTCCTGGATTAAATCTTGGCTTTAATATATTGCTGACTCCTGTGCTACAAAAACATGGCCCCTGTTGCTGTGGTGCTTTTCCACTGGTACTGTATGTCTCTTGCAGTTAGCAATAAGAGCAAAGATAAATAATTGTGTATTAAAAGTGTATTAAAAGTCATATTCCTATCATAGTATAATCAAATTCCAATTGTGTCCAAATGTAAATCAAAATATGTTGATTATTTTCTTTAATAGAAGAATGGAGAGCACTTGATATTTGATAGAAATTACAATATTGTTAAATGATTGCAATTGTTCCAGTATAGTAGTCCTTAACCACCAACCACAAAGTAGTCCTGGGAACCACCTGTCACATTTTACACTTTTTTTTCCTGTTAAAAGGCTGTTAATTTGCTGATAAGTTAAATCAGGTGTGTTGGGAGCTGAGAAATCACTAAAATGTGAAGGCAGAGCATCCTCCAGGACCAGAGTTAAGAACCACTTTTCTAATAGATTATACATTTTCATTTTATAAGAGGAGCTTATCATGTAGACAGATTTAAAATATACTGTATGCACCGTTAGACTGAATGTTGCTTCTATAAAAACAACTTAAGTAAGCATAACCTTTTAAATATTGTTTCATTGCATTATTTAACCAATCTTAATATAAGGTTATAATTCATTGCACTAGTTTGCTATTTTGCATCCCCCTGATTCAAATTCTCTAGTTTACACTTGTTTGATAGATGATACTAAATCTCATACAGTATATCACGTAGTAAGTGCCACTGCACTTTGGTAGTGAAAACAACAGGGACATGGGTAGGGTAATGGTAGATCAATGGTTAAGGCTCTGGGTTATTAAACAGAAGGTCAGTTACATCCCTTATATGTTATAGTGAATGTTTGCTTCATGCTCAGAAGTTTGTCTGCTCATTGTGCTTTTAAAGAGTGGTTATACTGTATGTGTTACCAGAGGTGGCGGGTAACTAAATACATTTATTTCATTACTGTTCATACGTACAGTACAATTTTCATATGTCTGTACTTTACTTGAGTAGAGTTTTAGAGGACACATTTAACTTTTACCACATTACATCAAACAGGAATTGGGCATTGGTAGCTCAGTGGTACAGTAGGTCTCTCGCCTGCCATGCGGTAGGTCTACCAATGCCCGAACCCCAGCCACTGCATGCATTTGCCAGTCTCAAGCCCAGATAAAATGGAAGGATTTCGGAAGGAGGGGCATCTGGCGAAAAACTTGTTCCAAGTTGTTGTGCAGATTAAATGATCCACTGTGGCGACCTCTTGACGGGAGCAGCCAAAAGACTAACACTAACAACATGCTTAAAATCAGCAGACAGGTTGGAATCTGCTGTCATTAGGATGTGTGAGAGTTTGGGCTCACACTTGGGCTCATCATTGCTTGCAACTATATTTTTATACTTATTCTTATTCTTTTTATGATAAACTTCAAGAGAGAGGAAAAAGAGAGGGAGCAACAACTGGTAATAGCTACACTGTTCCAATTTGAAATTTGCAACGAGACAGATGGAAAATACATATCATACAGTATATCTGGTCATGTAGCAGTGGGGAAACAAGTTAACATATTGGGGTTAGATTTTGGAAATTTGGGGCAATGTATTTTAAAATCTGCAAATGTTGAAATATAAAAGGTGCTTTTTTTTTAGGGTTGATTTTTACTGAAATGTATCCTTCAAACATAATTGCATATGTATATTATGCCATTACTAATTATACTGTTCCTATTACATGTAAGTGTTACCAGAAACCAACTTGCTTCATAGATGTCCCACGCAGTTTACCATAGCCATAAACAGACAAAGCATAAGACATGTCATACAAAAGATTAAGACATTTCTGTGTTAAAAGAGGCATTAAATCTTTAAGGATGTGCAATTATTGGAAAATAATCAACTTCAGGGTGACAAAAGTAAATCTCTTTTACACTGGCTTCTTAACATCACACGCTTTTTGAACATACCTTATGAAATTATTCTTCAAGAGGTTCTTTGAATAGTTTTAGATATTGACAGTATTTGTTTCATATAAAATATAGTAGTCTAACTAATAAATGCAACTGAAATGCAAACTGACATGATGAATTCATATATTTACCTTCATATATTCTTTATTTATGTAATCTTAACTTAGGAACATTTGTATATCTTGAATGTAGGCATCATAAGATTTAATTAGTGGTGTATAGCATTTATAACATTTAAAATTGACTGATAAATCATTATAAGGACTTTTTTTTTTCTTAAATTGAAGATCCCAGTGGTTGAGACACTCTCACACATCACTGCATAGAAGAGGCATCTAAAAATATTTAAGTACATAGTTATTTCTCTGCAATGAGGACATTGTGTGAATGATAAAACCATCATAAGACAATCATGTGAACGTTAGAGAAAAAAGTGTCACTCGGGTCATTCTCATCTGTTTTATTTACGAGACTCCAAACACATTCAACAATATATGACTGTGCAATTGAAAGACTAGTTTCCATTTTTATTTAATTTTTATTTATTTCCATTTTCCACATGAGCCCTGGGTCCTCTTTTACGCCAACGTGTTTGATGAGAATGTGATAACACACTTTTTTTTTCCTCCACAGCTCATCAAGAGAGAGTCAGTAGAAGAGAGAAAGCATTTTGCATGCTGAAAGCTTGGCGTTCTTCAAGTCTTGTTTAGTGACATGTTTATTTTGCAGCGTGAAACTCACACCCATGTTTCTGTCCGTCAGACGAATGACTTGCGGTAGCAAATGGAGAATACCAGACCGTGTTCATTCCATCAAGTCAAAAAGATTCTGATTCAGTAACATTACATACCCTGTAATTTCAGGCGTCAGGTTGCTGGGTTGTGTTTAACAAGACTCATCAAGCTCATCAAGAACAAATGACTTTATAATTTTGTTTACACTTCATTGCATGTTAATTATTTGGAATGAAGGGGAAAAAAATTATTTGCATATGTCAACTCACAATATGGTGGAAACAAACAAGCTTAGCATTTATAGTTTTTTCACCACATTGTGTAGATCCAATAGGTATGATTTTGTGAATTGACTACAAATATTAAAATTTTATTTTTAACAAGGAAAGTACATATTTAGTTAAATGTGTGCTGAACTTGCAGTTTCTTTCATGCATATGCCATTATAAAATGGAAATATATTATAGAATTATAAATTATAACAAGATACCTCCATTTTTCCCCCCAATAAAGCAAGAAATGTTACAAGCTGATAGAAAATATTTGTGCAATGTTTCTTTGGGTGCTACCATGGTCATAAAAATGTGAATAAATACAAGGGTCTCCACTGAATTTCACAGTCCCTAGTTGGACTACAGAGTTTGATGGATGGATGGATGGATGGATGGATGGATGGATGGATGGATGGATGGATGGATTATTTGAATCCTAACAGTGGCAAAAAGCACAAAGGCCAACATTATGTCCAAATTTTTTTGTCTATATCAGTGTGAATTTTAGATGATTTTGCAACACTCCATCCTTTCACAGATTTGTCCCAAAGCATAAACCAGCCCACAACTGTTTGTAGCCAGGTAAATATGGAAGTTAGTATCAATAATATTGTTGGTCGATTTTGAATTTAAAAAATATATATAAAATAGCTTTTTTTTTTTTTTTTTTGTACAGTAGCACCAACTTGGAACAAGGAAAAAAAGTGTTTTGTTGCACACAAACATTTGAAAACTTTATAATTTAAACAAATTTTAATTAGAAACCCATTTCTGTGGATGTAGGTTCCCTAAATTCCTTCTATCTCTTCATGTAATCTTAGACAGATTTGACGTTGTTAAGATCAGAGCTCTATGGAGGCCAAACCATTATATTTCCAGGACTCCTTGTTCTTCTCTACGGTGAATGTAGTTTGTAATGACATTGGCTGTTTGTTCGGGGTTGTTTTACTGCTTCAGAATAAATTTGGGGCCAATCAGACATCTCCCTGATGGTATTTCATGATGAATAAGCATCTGCCTGTATTTCTCAGCAATGAGGACAGCATTAATCCTGCCCAAATCTCTAATTTCATTTGCAGAAATGCAGCCCCAAACTTGCACCAAAACCCCATGCTTTATTGTTGCCTGCAGACATTCATTATTGTACAACTCTCAAGCCCTTTGGTAAACAACCTGCCTCCTGCTCCAGAAAAATATTTAAAATTTTGACTCATCAGTCCAGAGCACCTGCTGCCAATTCCTATGTTTTCATGCATAGTTGAGTCGCTTAGCTGTGTTTCCACATTGGAAGTATTCCTTTTGGGCTACAATTTTTCATGAAGACCACATCTAGCCAGACATCTCCAAACAGTAGATGCATAAATTAGGGTTCTACTGGTCTCCACCAGTTTGTTGCTGATGGGACTGCTGGACATCTTCCAAAGTCAAATGAATGTAAGCATGATGTGTATTTCATCTGCTGCATTGAGGTTTCTTGGTCGATCACTGCATCTACGGTCCTCAACATTGGCTGCTTATTTGTGCTTCTTTAAAATCACGCATGTTTATTTTGAAGTCGTTGAATTGGAGAGACCTTGCTGATGCAGTATAACTACTTTGTATCTTGTTGCTGTGCTGAGTCTTGCCATGGTGTATGACCTGTGGCATGAAACTGTCTTCCACAGCCTCAGCTTAGTAGCAGATTTTGTATAGTTTATAATGATTGTGTTTCAACCTACCTGTGATTCAAATCCTTGACTTTGTCCATGTGTGCAAGTGTAAGAATTTAGTGTGAGGTCTGATGATTATCAATGCCTGGCTGCAACATATCATCTTAAATCATGCAGAAGCAGTAAGGGGGTACTTGGTATTGCCCAAATATTTTATTTATTTATATATGTTGTCTTAATTTTTGTTAAGTAAATAATGGCTCAATGAAAAGTTAAATGTTGTATTTGTATTTGTTATGCTTTTTACCCAAAGAAATACTGTACATAAAATTAAATGAGGGGCTACTAACTTTTGAACAGGAATATGTATAAATAGTCTGTCAAACACAGCAATGCTTTAGACATCTTTAAATAAACTATCTATGTATGATTTCCTCACAAATTGATTACATTACAGTATGATAGTGCTACAGTATTGCTACAGCAAAATAAATAAAGCCCTCTCAAAATGTCTGCAAATGCTCTCGCTCTTTGAGTAACTTTTACCTTAGGTGATGAGACAGAGAATGGTATGGGCTGGAACTTATAATTAATTTCCCATCACATCAATGCGTAATTCTTTGGAAAAAAACAAAGTCATGGAAAAAAAAATAGTCATGGTTAGTCATAACCAGATTAATGGTACTGTATGCTGGTAATGAATGGAGAAATAAGCAGCGGTGCTTTTCAGTGCTTTTTCTTTAAAATTTCAATGGTTTCCTCCCCTTTCGTTTCTAAAGGTCTTTACAATGCTAGAACTTGACTGTGCAAAAGAGAAACATATTTCCGTTCAGGAACATTGTTTCAGAATTAAATCCGAAGAAAATGTCATAATTTGCATTGCGAAAGGGTTTCCCAGGCCGCCACACATACATAAAGCTTGGTATTATGGACTAATGTTTGCAGTTATGAGGCAATTCTTTAAATCCAGCAGTGAATGTGTTACAGCAAATTATAACTGAGAAGGGAAAAGGTACGAGGAGGATATTCCAGGATTTTATCTTCATAAAGCGCTCTGTCTGTTGATGTGATAGCTCATTTTTACTGCAGATGATCAAATCGTTCATTTGGTTTTAAGTTTAACAACCGGAGTGAACTCATATAAAATATGAATGGCTTAATTTCAAATAAAGGGTAGGATAATGAATTCACCCTTAATGACTTGATTCTATTAGAAAGCCTTTGCTTGTTTAAAATTTCTGTTTCTTTATGATCTTTGTTTCACCTCCTGAACAATATAAAATATTTATCAATTCACTTTGAGTAAAAGGTTATTGCTTAAAATATAAAATATTTAATGCACTAGCACTGACATGCATTTTGATGTATTCTTTTCATTTCTTTATTTATTTGCTTGTTTCTTTGTTACATTGAGTCTGAATATTTGCAGCACCATCTGTCCAGTAAGCAGATCTCAAAAAAATATTTCCAAAGTGTTAGCTGCGGGAGGTAGGGCACAGAGAGAGAGAGAGAGAGACATTTGAATGACTCAAAGACATTGCAATAGCATCCTTCTAAAACCCAATGCATAGATGGAATCTTTCCAGCACTACAACACACACACACACACACACACACACACACACACACACACACACACACACACACACACACACACACACACACACACACACACACACACAGTGATTATGCATAATAATCTGTTTTCTGGACGCCCTCTATAATGAAGTAGCCAGAGAATGTCAGATCTGCTGTTTTGGTGATGTATTATAATCTGTCAAAGAATAACACCAGGGCTGGGTTTGCAAAAAAACAAATAATAAAAAGAAAGTCTTCCATCTTATCATTTTCTAAAATTATTTCTGAAATACTATTTGTACGGTGGCTATATGAGGGTTATGGGTCACTAGTGGACATAATTTACAAAATAGTCACCATGGTAGAGCTCGGAGAAATGTCAGTAAAAGTCTGAAATTTAAAAAATCTTGTTTGGGTAATAACAGCCTGCTGGAATGAAAACTGATCCTAGTAAGAAATCACAAAGTTTAGCTGTATATATGTATCATACATTTGGAACGTAGCCCAGCTATCCAGTAGAGAGGTTTAGAGGTGAAAAATTATTTCTGTTAGTTACTTGGATAAATATGTAATGAATAAAACATTAGACCTGGCACAAAACAGAGCTTTGTTCAGCACAATCACAGTATTTTTCATTATCATTAGGATGCTAAATAAAACCTATAATGCTTATTATACAGCAGGTAATTCCAACCAAGGCATTCCATGAGTGGTGATAATAGGTCATACATAAACCTACTGTACATTCAAAACCGAGAGAAGGACGACTTTAAGCAAAAAACACATCTGATAAAGTTGTCATCTTTTAAAATGCTTTGTCTTCGTAAAAATTGCTTCTAAGGTGTTCTAAATTGCCTCCATGTTGTTTCATTTATGCCTAGGGCATGTTGCAAAGATAAGTAGCTTCTAATCCCAAATCCCTCCCTAACACCTAATCAAAGGCACTACTTGGCATGTGGGACAAGTGCATTTTACACCTTACATAGAACACTTGCTTTCCATTTAATTCTATTTGGGATTCAACCCAGGAACCAGGAATTTAATGTACAGTAGCTGATATTATAAAGAACAATAATTGGCAATAGAAATAGACACTTTCAAGATTTATAGGACTGACCACCACCTCCAAGGTTTATTCTCCTACTTTCATTCCTGTTAGTTATTGTACGCTACCTGTCAGTTGCCAGCTCCAGCAGTCTTGGTTAATTAGTCTGGCCAGGAGGTGTGTTGATGGATCAAAATAACTGGTTATAATAAAGAAACAAATCATAAGCATTAAGGAAAGCATGACCAGTTGATAATACATGGTGTTTTTGGAACTGTTGTATAAAACCAATATCACACTCAAGGCCGATCTGTTGTGCTGATCATCACAGATGACTGTGGTGACTTCAGCACTCAGGCTGCACTCTTCTCCCTGTGAATGCATCACAACCGTAACATTGTAACATTGCTTAAATATATACAGATACATGAATGTTAGTAATTACAATGTGTTATATACAAAATAAACCACTTTAAGGAAACTATTCAATTAAGGAAGCTACAATGTAAGCAAACTAATCAAGGGGAGGTCAGTATGAAGTGGGTGAGTATGGGTTTCAGCTACCATCCATAAGTACTGTAGATTCTTTTCTACTTCTCATACCACAACACTAGTTTCTAAATCATATTTTCCCCCATTTTTAGTTGTTTAATGTTTTGGAATGTCCACAAACCAAGTTAGTTAGTTAGTTAGTTAGTTAGTTATAGCAGTGATGAACAGCTCCTGGCCTCTCTTTTTCCTGTTTCTGTATCAGAAAGACAAAAAAAACAAAAAGTCCAAAATTATAAAATATATACGAAATATATTTTAATATGTAAGGGACCATATTAGGGTTAGCCGCTAGTGGGTTTAGCCTAAAGTAGGTATAGCCTCTAGTTGGATTAGCCGCTAGTGGCTTTAGTCTCTAGTAGGTTTAGCCGCTAGTGTGGATTAGCCTCCTGTGTGCTTAGCCTTTTGTGTCTTGGTTCCCCTGGTAGGTCAGTAGTTAACATGGTTAGCCACTAACCCCTTTAGATACTATCCTGGTTAGGTCATCAACCAACTTAACAATAACCAGTTTAGCTACTAAACCAACTAACCACTAAACCGTTCAGTCTCTAGTCTCCCAGCATCTCTAGTCCCGTCTCTAGTCCCGTCTCTAGTCCCGTCTCTAGTCCCGTCTCTAGTCCCGTCTCTAGTCCCGTCTCTAGTCCTGTCCCAGACTGTCTCTAGTTTCTCCATGTCTCTAGTTAGGTTCAGCTCCATGTCTCCTTTGTTTCAGCTCTTAGCTTGTGTTTAGCTATAGAGCTTGTGTTTATGTTTTGTTTTATTTTTTTGTTAATAAAAAGACTCTTTATGTTTAAAAAACAAACCCTCTGCGCTTATGCCTGCCCTTTCTGCCCACGGCAACTACAACAGTCTGCAGTACCACAGAGACGTGACATAATATAAAAAATAAAAAAAATAGTTATAAAAAAATAAAGTTATAAATTGCTCACAATCTAATAAGTTAAATAAACATGTCACAAGATCCTTAACTATATTAATAAAAACTCATTTTATGTGGAGCATCAACCACACCAGACACAATGTTTGCCATTATTATAGGAACAACAGCAGGTTATAATAAGTGCATTAATATAAACCATGGGAAATGAATCAAATTAAAAACAAGCATTCAATGGCAATATGGAATCAATATTAATACCCATGCCTGTTTTTCAACCCATTGAAGATGGAACATATGGTGACCCTTCTACAATACCTTAAATAATCTATTTGTACTGACCAATTTTTGCGAATTAATGAGTTGAACAGAAGGCTTTTGTTATTATAAATAGTCCTATGGCATTTGTGAAGGTGAACTTAATACTGATATTTATGAAGTATCTGCATAGGACCGTCGAACCTGAGGCAAGGAACGCTGCAGCATATGTGGAGATTAACTCATCATACAAATCCAAGGAGAGCGACGAAGACCAACTTTGGAGTTTAAATAGCAAAGCTGGAAAGTGAGGGCGAGGTAATCAGAGATGCCACGTCTTGCATAATGATGGATTCGTGATTTATTTGTGATTGCACAGTAGGATGATGGAAATTCGAAGGCAGTCACTGAGTTTCGTATTTCATGTCAAGCCTAATAGTATTGTCATGAGTGCAAATAAACAGCGGAGGAATGGTAAAGAGTTATTTGCGTTTGTGTGTTTTATATCTTCAGAACATCCGAATACACAAAAGAACCACTTTGTCTTTCTTAAGCGAATAGAATATCAACTCTGGTTTGTGTCTGACATTTAAAAACATGTAAGTAAGAAGAAAAGATCATTTAAACAGTGCAAGAAATGTGCACATTTCTCCTTTTAGAAAAACAATAAAAGCTCACAACCTCACTTTAGAAAGAGCATTTTTGCCTGTCAGAGCACAGAATACCTTCACCGTACCTTAAAGTTTAAATTAAATTTTCTTTAAAACACTTCAAACCTATTATTCATTTTGCACTAATGCATGAGCCCATTTAATATCTCATGTTTAAAACATCGTTTTCCATGAGTCATCCATTATACTTTATGAAAGATGTACACTACAGTTGCATCCCACAACATTAATTCAACTCCCTTAACTGAATTTGCATGCTTCTATCAAATCCTTGGAATGTTTCTTGTAAATTCAGAACAGAAATTTGCTTTATCTAAATTCCCTGTCGATTTCTTTATTTTCAGTGACATTGTTATGCTGATTAATGAGGTTGCTTTGAAAGTACAACCCTGTTATACACCCATCTTATCAATTAAAATTCTTTTTATCTTAAACATCAGCACAGAAACACCTGACCCTTTGTCAGTCTTATTATAATGTTATTTTCTCAAACCTCACTGATCACTTCTATTACCAGGAACTGTAGCTCATGCAAGTGCAATTGTTACTTCACAATATCTGAGAATTAAAGTGTTGATTGTTGCATGTCATTATAACTAATGCAGGATTATTATGTGATTAAAGCCGATCATGAATAATGGATTGCTTGACGTACATACAAAACATTAGCAGAATAAACAGAAGTTAACAATGCCTGAATGTCTGTGTGTCGTATAGATTATTTGCACTTAATTATTGATTTTCTATAAGACCTAAACATGTGTAAATATGTATACATATTTAGCTGTATGTAATGACTAGGAATATGTGAGAAATTCACTACCTGGCCAAAAAAAGGGGATTGTTGAAATTACTAGAATGTATTTAAGAACATTTTAAATGCATTAGTAAAATCTTGAAGTATCACCTTTGCAGAAGAAATCATGAATGACCTTGATCAGAAGATCACGTAAACATTTGGTGAAATTGTGTGGCAAAAGAAATCACATCTATGTTTAATGGACAAAAGTCATGTGGTCTGATGAGTCCAGATTGACCCTATTTCAATATTGACCCTAAGCAATGGGCGTGACAGTGTCATGATCTGGGGCTGCTTCAATTGGTTTGGTCTGCATTAGGCTCAGCAATGTTATGTGGCAATAAAATGAAGTCAGCTGACTACCTTAATGTCCTGAATGACCAGGTTATTACATCTATAGAGTTTTTTTTTTCCTCCAGTGTACTTAAAGCTATAGAGGTTTAAACTAAATATTATGTTCTAAATATTGAGTATATCCTGTAAAATATTATATTTTATGCGTGTCTACAGCTATGGTAGGATGGTGAATCTTTAGTTAAAGTTAAAGTAAATTTTAATGGAGAAGGCACCACATGATTTTAAAATTACATGTAGTAAGGCTGCCAATGTAATCCTAGATTAATTAAATGAGGCACCAAATTAGTTCATGTAATTAAAGTTGGAAGCAGGTCATTCATTCAAAATTTCTCAATTTATACAGTACCAAACAAAAAAGAAGTCTGATTGTACCACTTCCTGAGTATTCTGTACACACCTAAGAAAACATTTTGAAAGAAAGAAAGGAAAAGCCCTTCACCATACCCACATTTTTACTTTTATGGTTTGTTAAAAATCACTTTTATTTCTTAATGTGAGCTTCAGCTATACATGTCCATGTGAATAAGTTGTTGTATACAAATGGTCATATAAAACCTGTCATTGTTGTCAAAGCCAGCACTGCTGCCTGAGTTCCTGGTGTAGAGCTTAATCAGCATGTTTTGACCAATTGAAAAGCACTACGATATGTCATGTTGAAGTGATTGCAGACATTACAATTAAAGCACAATTTGCACAGCTAGCATAATGCTGTTATGCAGCATGACGTGTAAAATGTTTAACGGCTGAGGTAAAAATGGACACAAATAAACACACACACAAAAAAACTAGCATATACAAAGTGCTGTTAACTGGCAAGAACACAGCAGGCTTAAAGTGTGTCACCATTGTCACAAACCTCTTGGTTTCTTCCAGTGAAGTCACTCCTAATCTGTCAGTT
>JAAGKR010012010.1:0-17625 GCA_011419295.1 Clarias macrocephalus
TGTTGGTCTGGCACCAGTTCTCCAGATTTCCAACCTCCTTCAGGTAGGCCGTCTCATCGTTGTCGGTGATCAGGCCCACCACGACGGTGTCATCAGCAAACTTGATGATGGTGGTGGAGTTGGTAGTGGCTACGCAGTCATGTGTGTACAAAGAGTACAGTAGAGGGCTCAGAACACAACCCTGTGGGGCTCCAGTGCTGAGAGTGATGGAGGCTGAGACGTGTCCGCCCATCCTTACTGCCTGTGGTCTCCCAGTTAGGAAATTGGAGATCCACTGACACAGAGATAAGCTGAGTTCCAGGTGCTCCAGCTTGGTGGTGAGTGTGGAGGGAATTATGGTGTTAAATGCTGAGCTGTAGTCGATGAAAAGCATTTTCACATAATTCCCTCTTCTAGTGTCCAGATGAGTGAGAGCAGTATGGTGTAGATGAGCGATGGCGTCATCTGTAGAGCGGTTTGACTGGTAGGGAAACTGTAGTGGATCCAGTGGGTCTGGCAGTGAGGAGATGATGAAGTCTCTGACCAGCCATTCAAAGCACTTCATCACCACTGATGTGAGGGCTACAGGTCTATAGTCATTGAGGGAAGCAGGATGTGGTTTCTTCGGAACAGGTACAATGATGGACTCTTTAAAGCATGTGGGGATCATCGACTGAGATAAGGAGATGTTGAATATCTCTGTGAACACAGGTGCAAGCTGGTCTGCGCAGGCTCTGAGGACTCGACCTAAGATGCCGTCTGGTCCTGCTGCTTTCCTAGTGTTCACTCTCCTGAAGGCTCTCCTCACGTCATGCTCAGAGATGAACGCGTTTCCGGTACTGGCAGTGACTTCCTGACTGCAGCCGTTAGCACCGCTAGCATTAGCAACGCCATCGTCTTTCGCTGCAGCCTCGAAACGAGCATAAAAAGTGTTCAGCTCATCTGCCAGAGTCATGTCCGCGTTCGTCATACCGGATGTTGGAGCTTTATAATCCGTTATTGTCCTTAGTCCCTGCCACAGGCTCCTAGAGTCACTCTGTTGGAGTTGTGTCTCTAGTTTCCTTCCGTAGCGCTGCTTCGCCTCCTTCACCGCCTTCCGGATGTTATATGACGCAGCCTTGTACTGGTCCATGTCCCCTGACGCAAGTCCCGCGTTGTAGGCAGAGGTGCGAGATCTCAGAGCGTCGCGGATGGTATTATCCACCCACGGCTTCTGATTAGGAAACGTTCTGATGAGGTTGGCTGCGCGTTTGAGGTTGGCACTGTTAAAGTCCCGATGTAAACTCCCGAGGAAGATAAAAAGGACGACACTTGATAGTCAATAGTTCCAGGTTGGGCGTGCAGGAGCGTGCGAGAGGAACAACGCTCGCGCTGCTGCACCAGCTGTTGTTCACCATTAAACACACGCCGCCTCCCCTCATCTTCCCAGAGTCCCGTGTTCTGTCCATGCGGTGAACCGAGAAGAACTCGGCCGGCTGGATGGCGTGGTCTGGCACCGCTGGGTTCAGCCATGTCTCGGTAAAGGAGAGGAGATTGCAGTCCCGAATGTCTCTCTGGAACTTTATCCTGGCCCTGAGGTCATCGAGCTTGTTCTCCAGTGACTGGACATTGGTGAGCAGGATGCTAGGCAGAGGTGTGCGGTGTGCACGAGCTCTCAGCCTGTTCCTGACGCCAGCTCGTTTCCCTCGGGGCTGCCGCTTCGCCGTCGCGTCCTTTGTTCTCCCTCAGGATCTCACTCGGCCAGCTCGGATCCGGAGTCAAAAACGTCGAATTGTGAGTACATTGTATACCAATAGAAATAAGAGTATCTCTATCGTACCTAATGCACTCAATGGTGGCGAATTAGCCGGATTAAAATTATTGAAAGTTAACTTAAAAAACGAAAACAAGGTAAAATAGGTCGGAGCAGTCGTGACGGCAGCCGACCTCACCGGCGCCATCTCGCAACCACTGCGCCACTCGGAGGCCTCATTTGTGTTTCTTGAGGATTTGAGAACTTTGTAGATGTATTATGATAGTTTTTTTGTCTTCCATGTACTCTGTGTATTTATGGTAAACTATTCAATTCAATTCAATTTTTTTTATTGTCATTGTTAAAAATAACAAGTATAGATAACAACGAGATATCATTTGGCAACATCTGCCGGCAAGTAATAAAGTGCAACCATAGTGCAGCAAAGCAATAACCGTAATGGCTATGTGAGGTAGGATATAAAGGATATAGAATATAGAAGGAGGGGGGGGGGGTGGTGGGGTGGGTCAAACCACTATCTAATGTGTATGTATGTATTATGTGTCCTGCATCAATGCAAAGTCCAGTTCACAGTTATTGTAATGATGTGTAATAATATGCAAGTGTGTGCTGCATCAATGCAAGGTCCAATTCACAGTTATTGTAATGATGTGTAATAAAGAATAAATAAATAAATAAATGGGCACAAGGTCAGAGAGGGAGGTATTTAATCATTCATTCAGCAGCCTCACAGCAGTAGGAAAGAGGCTTTGGGACAGTCTGGTGGTTCTGGCCTGTAAGGACCTGTACCTCCTACATGAGGGCAGTAGCTGAAACAGGTGATGTGCAGGGTGATGCTGATCCCGCAGCATGTTGTGCACTCGACGAAGGCTGCGTGTAGTGTAGATAGTACTTATCTCCGGAAGAATAGTCCCGATGATTTTCCCCGCTGCTTTCACCACCCGCTGTAGTGTCTGCTGTTCCACCCTAGTGCAGCTGGAAAACCACACCAAGCGATAAAAGTTCACCACAAGCTACTGAGAAAGATCTTCTCAGTTTCCTGAGGTAGAAGAAACGCTGCTGGGCCTTCCCTATGGCAGAGTTGATGTTATTATCCCATGTTAGGTCCTCAGTCACAGTTAGGCCAAGAAATTTAAAGCTGGTAACCCTCTCAACCGTCCCTTTTCCAATAGTAAGTGGTAAGTGTCTTTGTGCCCTTACGAAAATCCACAATCATTTCCCTGGTTTTCTTGATGTTGAGGAAGTCACACCTAAGTTGCCATATGTTCCACCTCCCTTCTGTATGAGGACTCATCATTGTCAGTGATCAGGCCTAACACTGAGATGTAATCAGCGAATTTAATGATGTAATTAGAAGGAAGGGCGGCGCAGCAGTCATGCGTGTATAGTGTATATAGTAACGGGCTAAGTACACACCTGGGGGACCCCGGTGTGGATGATGTACTTTTATCCACTCGCACACACTGTAAGCGATTTGTTAAAAAGTCCATAGTCCAGTTACACAATACAGTGCTTAGTCCGAGCTCACAGAGCTTAATTTGGAGCTTATTTGGCAAAATGGTATTAAATGCCGAACTAAAGTCCACAAAGAGAAGTCCGGCATATTGTATTTTTGTGTTCCAGATGCTCAAACATGTGATGGAGCACAATACTTTACCAAACTGGTAATGGTATTGTATGGTAATGGTCCAGTGTGGGTGGTATAACATCCTTGATGCGTTTAATCACCAACCTCTCCAAACACTTTGCTGGTATGGGTGTGAGTGCAACTGGTCTATAATCATTTAAACAGGTAATGTTAAGGTTTTTGGGGATGGGAATTATTGTAATTCTCTTAAAACATGCTGGTACCCATGATGTGGACAGTGACAGATTAAAAATGGTCGTGAAGACCTCCGCCAGTTCAGCTGCGCAATACTTGAGCACCCGACCCGGCACTCCATCAGGTCCTGTAGCCTTCCTGGGATTGATGTTATGAAAACACTGTCTTACCTCGTGACTGCTCAGGACTGGTGCAGCATCACTAGAGGGAGGGCGGAATAGGGGTGAATCTCCATTGCCTCTGTCAAAGCGGGCATAAAAGTTATTCAACTCCTCCGCTAGGGTGTCACAGCTGTTAAAAGAGAGAGTTGTTGTTCTCTAATAGTCCGTTATCACCCTAATTCCCTCCCATACCTGCCGGGAGTTGGTGGAATTGTGAAAATGAGCCTCAATCCGCTGTTTCTATTGATTTTTGGCTGATTTTATGCCCCTCCTAAGTGCCGTCCTGGCAATACAATACGCTGTCCTGTCACCAGATTTAAACGTTATATCCCTGGCTTTAATCAGCAGTTGAACCTCATGTGTCATCCAAGGTTTCTTATTGGGCGACACACGCACTTGCTTCCAGAATGTCACATTATCCACACAGTAATTGATGTAGTCTAAGACTGATGAGGTGTATTCATTCAGAGACTCACGTGTAATAGTTCCGTGGTCCTTGAATATGTCCCAGTCTGTGGAGGAGAAGCAGTCCTGAAAAGTAGGGATTGCATCTTCAGGCCATGATCTTACAGTCCTTACACTGGATCCAGCAGTTTTATTCCTTGTGGTATACTTTGGATGTAGCAGAAGTGACAGATGGTCAGATAGGCCAAGATGGGGATAAACCTGAACCTTGTATGCATCTGCTACATTAGTGTATACCTGATCCAATGTTTTATCTGCCCTGGTTGCACATTTCACGCTGCAATAAAATTTGTGAAGGACACTCTTCAAGTCAGCTTGATTGAAATCGCCCGCCGCTATAAAGATACTGTCCGGATGCAAAGCCAGGCTGTTGTTTATGCCAACATGTACCTGTGCTAGCGCTAGCTTAGCATTAGCGTCAGGTGGTATGTACACAGCACAGATGTAGACAGATGCAAATTCGCGAGGAAGATAAAACGGTCTACATTTTAGCAGCATAAATTCCACGTCCGGACAGCAAAGTCTATCCATTTCCATGGTCTGTGTGCACCAGGAGTTGTTAATATAGATGCACAGTCCCCCGCCGGTCTTCTTACCCAAGTCTGCCGTCCTGTCAGCTCGGTGCACGGTGAAGCTGGTCAGCCCAATAGCCGCATCTGGGACGGTGTTATCCAGCCATGTCTCGTTGAAAATCATGCTGCAACAGTTTGCCAGGAACCTCCGCGTCATCATCCCCAATCTTATTTCATCCATCTTGTAGCAGATCGACCTGGCATTTGAAAGAAAAATGGATGGAAGCGGTGGTTTGAAGGGGTTAACCTTTAGCCTAGCCTTCACGCCTGCCCGCTTGCCTCTCTTCCGCCTCCGCTCACACCATCTCCTCCTCCGGTTCGCTGCCGCCGGAATCCCCGGAGGTGATCTAGCAATTTCGGGAGGGATGAAAACATCGGGGCCGAGGTGATGTACACTACCGCTAATGCTGAGGAGCTCATCCTGACTGTACCGAAGAGCCTCGATATGGTAACAGTATGCCGAAACACTCAGTAGCACTAACAAAATAAAAAACTATGCCAACAAAGAGAGCACCGGGCTGCTGTGTCTGTGCGCGCCACCGCCATGATCATCTATTGATCAACTATTGCGTTGATTGTCTCTGTTGAGTGATGTGTATAGCCACACTGACTTCGAGGGAAAAAGCATTATATTCATCCAAAAAAGCGCTGGATGGTGTGACATAATCTGGCATAAAAACAGCTTAAAAGTCCCTTCTACTCTGAATTTTGATTTTGGCAAATACCGAAGGACTAGCAAAGTCAATTCTGTCCAGTCAGTTTTGTGTGATGCTGTGACATGCACATCATGCATCATGTTCCATTGCTAACAAATAGCACTAGAACTCAACAACACTGTTGAGAAGGGATTTGCCAGCCAACTGCATTTTGGGTCAGCTACAGAGGACAAATAGTGGACAGAGGCAAACCTGCATCCGCATAACAATGGTATGAAACGCAGTGCGAGGATATGACCTCAAGTGGTATAAAGAGAGAAAAGTGAAACTGGATGATAGTTACGTATGTATTCCAGGCATGGTGTCTTGTATGGGAGTAACCCTTGCTTTCTTAAATGCAGAGTGAACATGACCCAGATGATATAAAATGGTTGATGATAGTTGTGATGAAGGGGAGGAGGTCTTGTGAGATGACCTGGAGCATTGTGGGGCATTACGAAGGGTATATTGAATAGGTGGTGGGATTGGAAGATGAGATGACATGCTGAATCTCTTCATTTGTCAGGTTGAAATATTGTGCTAGTGAAGGGGAGGGGTCTGAAGTTTTGGGTTTGGCTGGGAGCGAAGGTCTGGCAGATTTAGGTTTTTTCCCATTGTAAAATATTTACATTTACATGTAGGCATTTGGCAGACTCTTTTATCCAGAGCAACTTACAAAAAGTGTTTGAAGTTTCCATCACTAGATAGATACTTACACTGGGTTACTAGGTTACTAACTAAGTGCCATCAGTCAAACAAAGTTGGAATGCTTTTTTTTTTTAAAGATTGTCAAAGATGGTCATCTAGAGGAAGTTCATTCCACCACCTAGGTGCCAGAACAGAAAAGATTCTGGATAAATGTCTTCTTCAATCTCTGAGAGATGGTGGAAGGCGAGCAGTGCTGGAGGATCGGAGCAAACGTGGTGCAGTGCGTGGTGTGATTAGAGCAGAGAGGTAAGTGGGTGCTGGGCCATTTTTAGCTTTGTAGGCGAGCATCAGGATTTTGAATTTGAAAGCCAGTGCAGGGAATGGAAAAGTGGGGAGGTGTGGGATCAGCTACAGAAGACAAACGGTGGACAGAGGCAGACCTGCCAGGAGTGAGTTGCAGTAGTCCACTCTTGAAATACAAGGGACTGAACAAGCACCTGAGTAGCCTGTGAAGAAAGAAATTGGATTCTTCTGATGTTATAAAGAAGAAATTGACAATGCGAGTAAGGTTAGCAATGATTATCCACAGTTACCTCAAGATTGCGGGCAATGGCTGAAGGACTGATCTGATTGTTGTCCAGGGATATCACATGGTCGTGACCTGAGGATGAATCATCAGGGATGAACAGCAAGTGAGCTTCAGCTGATGAGCTACCATCCTGAACATGACCAGATGATATGGAAGGGTTGATCGTGGTTGTGGTGAAGGGCAGGAGGTCTTGTGAGATGGCTTGGAGCATTGTGGAAGGAATCGGCTGACGAGATGATCTTAATCTCAGATGACGGATTGGAGAATTCTGCTCCAATCTGAGGGAGGGGACGGAAGATTTTGGGCCCATATTCCTAAAGCTTATTAAGTCTATAAGATGCTCCAAATGACAAAATTCCAAGAAAAATTTTTGAATTATGACATTTTCTTAGAATTTCCCCTTAAATTTAAGACTAAATCCTAGCAAAGATAAAAATTATTTACGAAACATCTTAGCCTTAAAAACAACTTCTAAGGTGAACATTGAACGTAAATCTAAAAGTAAACACTGTTCTTCTGTCCAATTTAGTTTTCTTGTTGGTTTACTTCCTTCCATCTCTCTTGGATTGTTGGCTACATACCATCCAAAAGTGCAACTTAAATAGACTGTCTTGCAATCATGTAAGTTGGTAAAAGGTGAGCCATTTTGCTCCCATCAATCTAAAATGGATCACAAGTATTAAAATCAGTATAGTAAATAAATATAAAAACTTAAATATCATCACTTCTGCATGGAAATTGGTTGGTTCAAAAGTAGACACATTTTCAAAATTTGGTTGTTTTAATTAACTTTAAGATATTTAGCCTATAACAGAAACTTTGCAAAAAGTAGTCTGTAGTCATGAATATACAATTTCTCTATATACAAACATTATGATTTCACTGTCTGTTCTATTATCATGTATTCTATTTTTACAAAGAGCGCATTTCAAGACCTTTACAAAGGTCAGAGGTTATTTTTTATCAACCAATCACAGTCCTTGAACTGCTGCATTATCCCTAGCAACGGGGTCAACCACACCTCCTCACTAAGATAAATGTTTTTGAACTTTCCTTACTCATAGTTGCTCTAAGACGTTTTCTAAATCACTTTTATTCTAAGACTCCCAGTTAGGAATTTTTAGGCTAAGATAAAGAGAATTCTAAGAAGCTTTGTGAATACGGGCCCAGATGTCTGATTTATACTGTATGTAAATGTATCTAGATGTATAAAAATGAGAGACGAAATCCAAAAACAGGCAGGATTATAGAAGAAGAGAGGTCACTGGAAAAGTCCCATGGGAACAAATTCGCCTACAAATGCGAATACCTGTTAACAAAACTCACCCCGCATGATGCCATAGAGGCGTTTCTACACATTTTCTAAAAGACCTCTGAGCAGGAATACTGACCTCCATGTGAATGCAGCAGTGACATTCTCATTCTGCTCACGGGTGCTCTCACACTTCTGCTCACACTTCTTTCTCTACGATGAGAATGCGGAAAGTTATCTGTTCATGACTGAAATTCTTGCACGCTTTGCCCCTTCCAGTGCATAAGCCACATAAGAGTTCCACAAGTATGGAAGCAGATCAGTCTCAAAAATAATTCACATGCACTTTATGTGCGTAAAATCCAATTCAAGTGTGTAAAACCCAATTTGAACGTGCACGAAAAAAAGATATAGTCACAAAAAAAAAAAAACACTCACGTGCACAAAATAAATATATATTCATAATATACATTTCACAAATGCAAATGTTTAAAATTTACGAGTGTATCATGGACTGTGCATGTGAAAATCATCTTTTGTGTATGAATATCTCTGGATTTGTGTGTGTGTGTGTGTGTGTGTGTATTTTTGAGACTTTGCTGGCAGCAATGTAAGGTGCGCTAAGCTGAGCTAAAAGAAAAGAAAAGGACATGATCATATAAGTGCAATGAAAATAATAATCTACAGTTTAAATATACAATATATATGAGCCTATTTATAGTGATGTCAGAGGAGGAGATTCCTCTCCCGACACAGAGCAGAGTTATTGAAAATCTTATTGCAGTTGACAAAAAGAACATTCTTACAGTGCTGCCTGTTTTACGGTGAGAAGTGGTTCACTAAAAAAATGAAAGATGGCACCATCCACACCAACCTGAGGGCGATAGGCAAACTGCAGTGGGTCTAGAAAGATTTTAGCCTGAGGTCTGAGATTTCTTTAAAATGATTTTATTTTTAAAGAATGTTTTAAAATGTTAAAATTTCCCTTTAACTGGTCTGAGCTGCCTAAAAAGGCGTTCTCTGACTTAATGAACAAATTCACGTCCACTCCTATCTTCAAACAACCAGACCCTTATCTCAAGTTTGTGGTACTTCAGACAGAGTGTGAAGAAACCTTCTGAAGTGGAGTTATGACCTGAATATGCTTGGGTGATCTGGCTTGTTTGTGGCAATATAAAATGTATATTAAATATAATTAATTATCCATGTGTTTTGCTATATTAAATATATGCACACAACACCATTTTAAAGCAATGCTGAAGGTGTCCAAAATATGCAATAATCTCCTTTGAACAGTTAATATTGAGATGTATTTACTACTTATTATCTGTAAAGCCTTCAAGAAGGCTTTAAGAAGGCTTTAATCTGAGGTGCTGTTAATTGGTGATTTTTCAGGCTGGTAACTGTAAATGAATTTCTCCTCTGCAGCAGAGGTAAGTTTTGGTCTTGCCTTCCTGGAAAGCTCTTCATGAGAGACAGTTTCATCATGGTTCCTGATGGGTTTTGCAAATGCACTTGACAATATTGTTCATGCAAGAACTATTCCAGAAAGGCTGACTTCCGAGTCTTAAAATAACAACTGACTGTTACTCTAATTGTTGTTACATAATTACCTAGTGCCATATGTGTAATTTCATAGTTTTGAAATCCTGAGTATTGTTGTAGAATTTAGAAAATAAATCACTAAACAAAAACAAAGAAATTTGCAAGTGATCCTAAACTTTTGAGTGGTAGTGTACTGTAATTATCGAATAAAAATAGCAACAGTCGTAAAATCTTCTATCTTCTATTAGAAAATTGACCCCAAAGACAGAGTCCATAGCTGCCAACTTTTCAGAAAAGCTTGGTTTAAGACTTTGAAAATATGGTCATTGGTTCTGCAGATACATGCACACACATTCATGTACTCCTTCCTTTTATGATCTCTATCTCTCATATTTCATTCCACCTTTCCTATCATTGGAGCCCTATATCACCCCTGAGGGCAATGAAATTATTTACATACAGAACAGAGAAAATTACAATTAAATTGAATTAAATTGAATTTATTCATACACAAAACTCACATGTTTTCTCTGGCGTTTAAACCAACATGAGATGTTGATTTTATATATTGTGTTTGATTAGATATGTATGTGATGTGATTTTAATTGTCTTTTTATGTTATTTAATTTTTTATGCGAAGCACTTTGGGGCATTCTAGTTGTTAAAGTTCTATACAAATAAAGTTGAGTTGAGTTGAGACAAAATGACAATGCATCACTACTTACTGTATATTCATAAGAACAGTCAGAGGCAAGCACACATGATTAAGAGAGAATACAACAGAACTAACTTGAAAAAATTATTTACATTTTTTGAGTCACGCAGGACTCATGGAACAAACAGAATGTATGAGGGTTGCTGCATATAAATATACATACAGTATGCATATTTTGACATGAAATGACACTAGTTAAAATTGAAGTGACACTAGTAATGAAAACTACTTAATAAGAGGGAAACTAAAAGAAAATTAATTATAGATGAGAAGTTCCCTTCCTGGTAAAATAATCACACGCACTTTAAAACAGATGAATTAAAAATTAGAACGCAAATGGTGTCAAACTAAATTGTTAGTATTTCAAATTACATTGAAGGAAAGTGTCTTAAAAAAAGCTCTTAGTGTTGTTAAATCAACATATCTCTCCACTCTTATAGAAAATAACAAAAATGATCTAGATTCTTATATAAGGAGTAATGATGCAGCTGATAAGCTAACCATATCAGATCAGCACCTACTGTAGAATATTTTACTCCCCTTAAAGACAGGGGAGTAAACTCATTTCACTCATCTCAAAATAATCAACCTGTGTACACACACATTTTACCTAACAAATAGTGTCAGAAATAATGGAAGCTCTGTTAAAAGATAGTTACCTCTTCATTCAGTAGTGAGTACGTTCCAGAATCACTAATTAAGAAACCTGACCTTGACCCCTGTCAGCTGTCCAAATACAGGCCAATATCAAACCTCTTCTTTATCTCCAAGATCCTAGAAAAGGTAGTAGCTCATGTTCATATCGACATAGAAATAGTACCAGTCATAATTTAGGCCTCATCACGACAGCACTTTTTAAAGTAGTACTGTAAATTACCTCATACTAATTCACTGTCTATAGCGCCTTATCCTGTATTCAGGGTCACAGGGCCCCTGGAGTCTATCCCAGGAGACTTAGAGCACAAACTGGGGTACAACCTGGACATGGTGCCAATCCATCCAAGGGCACACAGTCACACACTACTGGCATTTTGGAAACTCCAATTAGCCTACCCTGCTGAAAAAAACAGCATAGACCAGCATGATTTATATGCTGGTCTATGCTGGTTAGTGCTGGTCTAATGCTGGTTTAGCTGGTGAACTAGCATAACTGATGGAAGACCAGCAGATCTACGCTGATAAAACCTTACCACCAGCATTGGTCTTGCTAGTTAGTGCTGGCCTGGTGCTGGTTTAACTGGTGAACCAGCATGACTGATGGAAGACCAGGCTGCCTGCTGAAAAATCCAGCATAGGCCAGCATGATTTATATGCTAGGCCACCAGCAAGGTTTTGGTAGTTAAAATTGGCTACCATTTTAGCTCATTATCCTGTTTTTTAATAGCTAGCACTGAAAACAATGTGTGATGTAAATACATGGACTGTGTAGTGTTATCTTTAAATGGATTTACATAAAAGAGACAAAAAATAATCCATTTACCAAAATAATAATGGAAGCTCTGTTAAAAGATAGTTACCTCTTCATTCAGTAGTGAGTACGTAAATACATAATTTTACATTTATTAAATATCGGTGGGTTGTCTAAAAACACAACACAAACCTTTTATATAAATGCACTTTTAAAAAAAGTAATCAATGGAAATCAATTAAAACTGAAAAAAAAAAAACAGCATAGACCATCATAGCTGTTTACCAGCTTGACCAGCAATTATACCAGCAGGGTTACCAGCATACCAGCACCAGGGGATCAGCTGTTTTGGGGGTGGGACCACTTGCATTTTTTTTGGTAACCTTCAAAATAACTTAAAATGTTCCATAATTTTTAATCATACACATACATGTAATGCATCAATTTATGTGCTTTTGTAAAGTAAAGAAAATAAACAGGGTGCGCTTTCTGCCCTCTCAGTCTCTCCAAAAATCTTTTTGAAACGTGTCACTAAAATAAACTAAAATGAACACACACACATATTCATATATCTATATATCTATACATATATATCCATAGAAGGCTTAAAGTGTCTACTTTTCAATGTAGCATAAAAAATAAATGTTCTCAGTTTATGTAATCCACATTAATTTAAGGAGAGATACAGTCTTTCTGCCACACTTTATTCACTGATAATGACCTGAGACAGGACACGCCAACACACAGTTCACAGGGAAACAGTCAGGGTTAATCTACATACAAGGGCACATCTCCAAACACACACAGTAGATCCGATAATTTTCCTCCGCGTGTGGAAGATGTTAGGTTCCTGTACAGGTGTACAGGTTTCTGAAGCTCTACAGAATGTTCTGGACAGTGGGAGAAGTTTAGATTTACCTCAGAACAACACTGAGACTCCAACAGAGAACGAAGGAGGAGAACACAGCAAGCTGTGACCATGGGTAAGTTTTTTAATCTAATATAATCCTTCTTCTGATAATATAATACTAATAATTTATTTTTCCTCAATTTCTCACAAGATTTTTTTTTGGGGAGGATTTTTCCCCGATTTTCTCCCTAATTTAGTCGTATCCAATTCCTCCCCGTCACTAGGGGGCTCCCACATTAAGGCTACTACTACCACTCAGCCGGGAGGGCCGAAGACTATCACGTGTTTCCTCCGAACCACGTGACGCCAGCCGACCGCATCTTTTCGAACTGCTTGCTTGTGCACCATTGGGGCGGCGCAACACACTCAGAGGACAGCGCTATCCGCTCCCTCCGTTGCGCAAGCTCACAGACGCCCCTGACTGGCTGTAGAGCCGTGATTAATGTGGGAACAGTATGTACCTCTCATCCCTCCCCTCTGAGAGAGCTCGGCCAATCAGCTCTCTCTAGACCTCCGACTGCGAGAGGTTACAGCACCACCCGGGAATCGAACTAGCGATCTCCAGATTTCTCACAAGCTTTTGCCAGTTTATGTGAAACATTGTCATTTAATGTCACTTACATGGTTTGGTTAGCATGTAAATAACACTGCTAAATCATGCTAACATACTGCCTTATGTAGCTTAGCACAAACAGGTTAGCTCACAGGTGGCTAAGCTAATACCTTACAGTATGTACTGTAGATTACAGATGGTTGTCAATATCAGCTGTGGTGTAAATGTTTATAATATATTCACCCCGTTTTGGATAGCTTCATGTTATGGTAGCTATTTGGTTTAGTTTTTGGTTGGCTTATTACACTGCTATCTATAATGTTATTTAGCACAAACACTTTAGGTCCTGTTGCCTAAACATTGTATAAGTTTGGGTTGTCTTTATGCATAGTCAATAGTTATTCATGATTATTGACAGTAATTTTATTATCATCATGCTTATGTTTCTTTTTCCTTTTTTATAAACTGTTGTGACCATGAAAGTGATCAGCCACCTGTTTTATAGAGATCAAAGGTGAAGTTGTAGGCGCTCCGTAGATCTAACTTTGTGAAAATGGTGGCGCCAGAGAGGGCATCCAGGGCAGAGTTGGTAAGAGGCAATGGTTGGTGATTTTTTATAGAGATGTTGTTGAGCCCCCGATAGTCAACACATGTGCGTAAGTTGCCGCCTTTTTTCTTCACAAAGAAGAACCCCACGGCGGGAGGTGAGGAGGAGGGCCGGATGGTGCCGTGGCGGAAGGCGTCGGCTACATACTTCTCCATAGCCTGCGTCTCGGTGGTGGAAAGCGAGTAGAGATGGCCGCGGGGGGAAACAGAACCCGGCTGGAGGTCAATCACCAGGTCGTAGGGTGATGAGGGGGAGGTGAGTGGCCCGTCTTTTGCAAAACACTTCAACCAAGTCCCGGTAGGCAGCAGGGATGGTGTTGATGTCGATGTAGACAAAGTTCGGCAGAGGTTGGGCCCTTTGTAGAATTCAATGTTGTGTCCAGGAGATGAGAGGGTCGTGTTGCAGTATCCAAGGGTGCCCGAGGATGATGGGGGGAGATGAAATGGGAGTGAGATGACACCGGATGTGCTCTTGATGTTGGTCGATGATTAGGGTGATTGGTTGGGTCTGTGTGGTGATGGGGCTGGAGCAAAGGGGCCGACCGTCGACAGATGTGATCCAAATGGGGTGGGATAGTGCCTCAAGTTCCACCCCCAATTCCTTGGCATAAGCAGAGTCAATGAAGTTGCCAGCGGCACCGGAATCGATGAACGCCGTACTTCTGACCCGTTTGTGGCCAAACCGGAGGTGTACTTGCACTGTGAGACGGGAAACATTGATGGTGGTGGCAGAGAGGTGGAGAGGGCCCGACGAGTCGCTCTCCTTATTACTGGGCCTGAGCGTTTCCCGGGCGAAGAGGGCAGATAGCTCTGTGGTGCGACACTGACCCACAATAGGCACAGAGCCCCCCTCTGAAACTCCATTCTCGCTCTGCAGCAGTCAAGGAAGCGCGTCCTAATTGCATAGGTTCCCCAGCTCCGGTGTCAACCACGGCGGGAGGTGTAGAACCGACAGTTCTGGTGGTGGTAGAGAAGTAGAGTGCTTCAGGAATTGGGGTATAGGAGAAGCTCTCGTCCGGCGAGCTCGTCTTTTATACGGGGAGCCAGTCCCTCATATTAGGCCGTCCGGAGGGCAGGGTCTGCACAGCTAGAGTCCGGAAGTTGGCGGTATTACGGTTCACGGACAACCCTCCCTGCCGCAGATGATAGAGCTTGGAGTCGGTCTCTACCTCAGCAGCAGGATGTTCGAAGGTGAGCTT
Source organism: Clarias macrocephalus (assembly GCA_011419295.1). NCBI lineage: Eukaryota > Metazoa > Chordata > Actinopteri > Siluriformes > Clariidae > Clarias > Clarias macrocephalus. The sequence goes on from JAAGKR010012010.1 coordinate 14,873, forward strand.
CAGCTGATGGGTGAACTCATTATAGGAATGGGCTGTGTCTGCATTGGAACGAAGGACGGCCGTGGCCCACTCCGCTGCCCGCCCTGATAGCAACGAGACGAGAAGGGCAACCGGTCTGTGGAATATCTGGTGGAATTAAACTCAAACACAAGATCCAGTGCGGTTAGAAACACACTACACTTCCCATCTGTGCCGTCACATTTATCCGGTAAAGCTAAGTACACTTTGGAGGGGGGAGAGGGTGGCGGCGCAGTGATTGGCGGCGGCCTAGTCGGCTGAGAAGCCGCCTTGCAGAGCACCACGTTCTACTGCCGCAGCTCCGCAACCTCGTGGTGCAAGGCCGCAACGTCTTGGACTCTAGCGCGAAGAGCAGCAACCTCACCACGCGGCTGCTCAATCACCCTGGCATGACCGTCCACTACATTGCATAGGTGAGTGTAATCCGCTGGGTTTACTGCTGGCTCAGTCATTCTGTCACAAAGTCAAGTCAAGTCAATTTTATTTATATAGCGCTTTTAACAATTGAAATTGTCGCAAAGCAGCTTTACACAATCAAAAGAAGTAAGTTTGTATGCAATGTGTATGAATCACAATGATAAGATTGTCCCTGATGAGCAAGCTGAGGGCGACGGTGGCAAGGAAAAACACCCTGAGATGGTAATAGGAGGAAACCTTGAGAGGAACCAGACTCAACAGGGAACCCATCCTCATCTGGGTGATAACGGATAGCAGGGATTGATCACCATAATAATGTGTAAGACTGGAAGTTCAGTATAACAGGAGATGTGTTAAAATTAAAATTAAAAGAAGTCCAGTTTGTTCCTGGAGGCTCAGGTAGACTGTAGGAAATTCCAGTCCTGAGCTATCAAACAACTGAAGTCACAGGTCCCCAGAGAACAGCTGTCAGCATCAATAGAGGACAGGATAGTCTTTGTGGAAACCATCCCCAGCCACCACACGAATCCAGGCAGACCACACGAGGCATCCATGTGACGAGATCTCCAACCAAAAGCAGGACTCCAGGACGGGTTAGACGGGTCCAGAGGGCAGAGGGGTCTGGATCACTGGCAACTCAGGAGCAACATGTATAGCTCGACAGAGGGAAAGGAGAGAGGGAGAGAGAGCAGAAGAGGAGAGATGGCAGTTAGGTATGGTCACAGTCAACATGTATAAGGTGAATGTATATTTAGTGCAAAGTGCAAGCAGGGACTCCGGCAGGACTAACTATAACAGCATAACTAAAAGGGAGAGCCAGAAGGAAACACACACATGAGGGCTCCCTGTGATGTAAAGCAACCAATCACCCCAGATCTGCTCCTTTAAAGCACTAAATGGTCTCGCGCCACAGTATTTGAGTGAACTGCTAGTGTCTTACAATCCGCCACGCGTACTTCGATCAAAGAATGCAGGCTCCTGTCAGTACCACGTATTATTAAAACATATTATTAATGCAGGCTCCTGTCAGTACCACGTATTATTAAAACGTATTATTAAGGCTAATCTATTTACAAAAATGCTTGGCTAACACTGAGACTGTGTCTGAGTCGCGAACATTAATAGGAAGACTATTCCATACCTTTGGGGCTTTGTAAGAAAAAGATCTGCCCCCACCTGTAGTTTTAATAATACGTGGTACTGACAGGAGCCTGCATTCTTTGATCGAAGTATGCGTGGCGGATTGTGAGACACTAGCAGTTCACTCAAATACTGTGGCGCGAGACCATTTAGTGCTTTAAATGTCAAAAGTAGTATCTTAAAATCTATGCGAAATTTCACAGGGAGCCAATGCAGTGTAGATAAGATAGGGGTGATGTGCTCGTATCTTCTGGTTTTAGTGAGGACTCTTGCTGCTGCATTCTGTACTAACTGAAGCTTGTTTATACACCGAGTTGAACAACCAGACAGTAAGGCGTTACAATAGTCCAACCTAGAGGTGTTAAAGCATGAACTAGTTTTTCTGCATCATTTAGTGACAATATGTTTCTTATCTTGGCAATATTTCTAAGGTGAAAGAAAGCTATCCTGGTAATATTATCTACATGTGCTTCAAACGAAAGGCTGAAATCTATAATCACACCAAGGTCTTTTACTGTTGCACTTGATGGAACCGAAAGGCCATCTAAAGTTACAGTGTGACCAGAAAGCTTACTTCTAGCTGCTTGTGTTCCTATGGCTAGAACTTCTGTCTTATCAGGATTAAGCAGAAGAAAATTAATTAACATCCAATCTCTTATGTCCTGCACACACTGCTCAATTTTAGCAAACTGGTTTTTCTCATCTGTTTTTGCTGAGACATATAAATGTGTGTCATCAGCATAACAATGAAAACTAATACCATGTTTACGAATTATGTTGCCCAGAGGAAGCATGTAAAGGGAAAAAAGCAGGGGGCCTAAAACTGAACCCTGTGGAACACCAAACTCCACTTGAGAACATGAGGAATGGTCACCATCTAAATCTACAAACTGATAACGATCAGTCAAATAGGATCTGAGCCACTAGAGGGCGGTTCCCTTAATTCCTACTACCTTTTCTAATCTGTGAAGGAGAATACTATGATCAATGGTGTCAAAAGCTGCACTGAGGTCCAGTAACACAAGTACATATAATGACGCAACCTTGATCAGAGGCCCATAGGAGGTCGTTTACTACTTTAACAAGTGCTGTCTCTGTGCTGTGATGAGGCCTAAATCCTGACTGATACAGTTCATTTATGCTATTTCTGTGTAGATGTGAACATAGCTGCTGTGATA
>JAAGKR010012011.1:0-17625 GCA_011419295.1 Clarias macrocephalus
CTGTCTCTCTCTCTGTCTCTCTGTCTCTCTCTCTCTGTCTCTCTCTCTGTCTCTCTCTGTCTCTCTCTCTCTCTCTGTCTCTCTCTCTCTGTCTCTCTGTCTCTCTCTCTCTCTGTGTCTCTCTCTCTCTCTCTGTGTCTCTCGCTCTCTGTCTCTCGCTCTCTGTCTCTCTCTCTGTCTCTCTCTGTCTGTCTCTCTGTCTCTCTGTCTCTCTCTGTCTGTCTCTGTCTGTCTCTCTCTCTCTGTCTCTCTCTCTCTGTCTCTCTGTCTCTCTCTCTCTGTCTCTCTCTCTCTCTCTGTCTCTCTGTCTCTCTCTCTCTGTCTCTCTCTCTGTCTCTCTCTGTCTCTCTCTCTCTCTCTGTCTCTCTCTCTCTGTCTCTCTGTCTCTCTCTCTCTCTGTGTCTCTCTCTCTCTCTCTGTGTCTCTCTCTCTCTCTCTCTCTCTCTCTCTGATATGGGAATCTTTGTCTTTTCCCCTTCACCCTCGTTCCTCTGGGTCTCGCTGTCTCGAGTGACTTTCTGCTTTTCTGCTCAGCACTTTACACCTCGCCAGTGTTAATGATGGGATCATTTCATTCATCACATCATCACACTGGTCCACCATCACTGCCCTGATCACATCCCACACCTTCCCTCTGACTGAAGCGTTTCTGCTCTTTAATCTGTTAATCTGCTGGAATATTAAATACGACTCCTTTATTCATAAAACTTTATTCATCACCTCTTTCTCAGAGTTAATGAAGGCCTGAGCATAAGGATCGACTTCGAGGTGTTTGACACAGAAGAAGAGATCGACATTCTGAAGCTGTACGAGGGGATTGGAGCTGCCAAAACACCGGCGTGTGAGTTAGACTGTGTTTAGTTAATGTGAATATGTAACATGCTGTTCAACTCATTTGCTCAATAATTAAATAATAAAGTATAATTACAAATTAATTATAAGTAAAATTATTTAGGAAAACTGTGGAACATTGACTCGATTACGCTTAAAAATGCAAATAATAGAACGTACTTTTAATTCATGTTTAATAGCGGAAGGATGGTTAGTGTGATTATTAACTGATTGACTAATTTATTTATTTAATTATTTATTTATAGAAGTACATTTTAAGCAAAATTTTAACGAATACATAAAACAAGAAGTTTTGTTTATTTTAAAGTTCCTGTGTTTCAAATGTTCATGAATATTAAATTAATAATCAGTTAATGAGTTAAATAGTCATTATGCATAAAATCTTGAGTTTGAGATGAATTAACGTGGAAAAAGACCCAAGTCTGTGTCCCTTGTCCTCCTCAGACTCGCTGTCCGGTGCGTCTCCTGGAGTCATGTGGATTTTTTCCCATGAGGCCACGGTGCTGTTCGTGTCTGATATCATCATCAACCAGCAAGGATTTAACGGCACATACCGAGCGGAGAACCTCACGCTCCTCAGCAGTGCGTCTCACGTCTCTTCTGCACTTTACACGTCTGCGGATGAGGGCGGAGTTCACTGCACACTTCATGAGCACAACTTACGCAGAGTCTTTTAAGACATTTTGGTAGCACTGCATGTGGATAAACTTCATATCATTAATTTATTAACAGGCGTCTGTGCTCGTTGCTATGGTAACATCTTGTTGCAGGTGTGAAGTTATTTTCCGTATCATTACTCATCGTAAGAAAGAAGCATAACTACAGACTGAGCACAAAACACGATTCATGCTCGTTGTCATGGTTACACGGCATCTCAAGTTAACCCTCCGTCCAAATATGTGTGGAGTAAAGATAATCTGATTATTATTATTATTTCTTTATCTGTAACATTAGGCCCTGAGCTCAATAAATAAATAAATAAATAATCGATTAGAAAATTGTATTTGATCATGATTAATCATAATTTTGTAATAGTCTGATTTACTTGAATCATAAACATGTTTTAAATGTTGGAATAAAGAAATGCGTGACAAACTGGTTAGAGGAAAGAGATCCTGCAGTTTTATAATATCAAAAAGTTATAAATGTTAATGTAGAATGTAAACTCCTTCCAGCAGTGATCGTATTGCGAGGCGTCTCTGCTAATGATATGATAATGATATGCAGTAAAAGTAGCTTCTGCCACCTGCCTCACTTTCACAGCCTTTTCAGCGTCGCACATTTAATGTATTCTTGTAAAAGTACTTTCCCACCGACGGTAGCTCAAGCGCACAACTTTGTTTTTATCCAAACCTCCACCTGTTCAGACGAGGAGAAGATTAACTGCTCGTTTGAGGAGGGATTCTGTTTCTGGAGACACGACGCTGATGATGAAGGAGACTGGATGAGGAAGAGCGGATCTTCTTCGCCTCCCGGGTTCGGGCCGAGCTTTGACCACACGTTCGCGAACCAGTCCGGTAAACTTCCACATCTTAGTTCAAAGTGATTCATTTCAGCTTCCCATCATGTGACTTCTGTTCATCATCACCCCACTTCGGGCGTGTCTAGGCTACTACATCATCACTCCGGTGAGTCCAGGGAGCTGGGATAAGATCTTCCGTCTCCGCAGCCTCCCGCTGGCTCCTGCGTCACAACCCACGTGTTTGAGGTTCTGGTTAGTGCCGTTTCTGTTCCTCTTCATCCCTGAGGGATCTGAGCTTAGGAAGAAAAACTTAAACAAAAAGTGTCTATCTGTGTGTGTATGTAAAAAAAAATACACAAGATGGATATCTTATAATATTAACAAACAATGTTGGTGTTTTGCTCTTTGAGGTATTACATGTTTGGTGAGGATTTCCGGAGCCTGAGGGTGATCTCACAGCGAGACTCGAACATCACGGTTCTGTTCCAGAAAGAGGGAAACTACGGAAACGTCTGGAACTACGGACAAATAACCATAAACGACACGACCAATCAGACGGTCAGAATAACACACAGGAAACAGAAGAGTAGGATTATTAACACTCCATTATTAACACTCCATTATTAACACTCCATTATTAACACTCCATTATTAACACTCCATTATTAACACTCCATTATTAACACTCCATTATTAACACTCCATTATTAACACTCCATTATTAACACTCCATTATTAACACTCTATTATTAACACTCCATTATTAACACTCCATTATTAACACTCCATTATTAACACTCCACCACACAGGCGGTTACTGTGATGTCACAGGAAGCTTTAGTTCCAGCTTCAGCAACACTTCCTGCTACACGACTTTTAAAAATGGCATCAAAGTGAATTAAGTGGGTTTGTGCTTTGATTTGATTCACCACTTAAGCTTACGTTTAATACAAACATTATTTTTTGTTTTTAATAACCCAAATATGATTGTACACATCTTTATTAATGAATCTTTTTTGTTTTTTGTAAAACAATCTGAGCTGATGGTGTCTGAACATTTGGTAAAATCCATGAATTGATTGAATGCATGGTGTAGAAGTCATCACTGTCACTCTGCACCTCCAGGGCTGAGGGTTCGAATCCCACCTTGGGGTCTGTGTGCATGAGTCTGCATGTTGTGCTTGGTGGGTTTCCTCCGGGTTATCTGGGTTCCTCACACAGTCCAAACACATGCAGATTAGACTGATTGGCATTAATTGCCCGTTGTGTGTGTGTGTGTGTGTGTGTGTGTGTGTGTGTGTGTGTGTGTGTGTGTGTGTGTCTGCCCTGCGATGGATTGGCCCCCCTGCGCCCCCCTGCTGGGTAATAAACTGTCTCAATAGACGATGCGCGAGTGAATAATAATTTGGCAAACAATTATTATCTATTATTTTATAAATACAAGCTTTTATTAAGAGTTTTTTGTTTATTTACTTTAAGTTACTTACTAACTTACATGTGGAGCTCGAACTTTAAGAAAACAGATTGAGAGCAAATAGTGAAGTTTCTCTTCAGGCTCATCCGCATTCAGTGAATCTGAGAAATCTTCACTCAACTTTATAAGATTTAGTAAAATTCACTCGCTCACTCATCATCTGTAGCTCCTCCTCAGGGTCACAGGGGGTCTGGAGCATATCCCAGGAGACTTTGGGAACAACACAGGGCACTTGACTGGGTGCCAGTCGACCAATAAGCCTAATCTGCATGATTTTGGACTGTGGGTGGAAACCGGAGAACCCAAGCACAAGGAGAACATGCGACTCCATGCACACAGACCCGAGCTGGGAATTTGAATGAATAGAATAAAATTCACTTTCTTGAAATAACTTTAGAGCAGAAAAATGTTCATCTCATTTTGTTTCTCTGCATCATCGAGCGTCTCGTTTCAGATTGTATTTGAAGCGATTAAGAGAGGTGGTGTGACGAACAGCGTTGCCCTGGATGACCTCAGCATGACCTCTGGGCCGTGTGGACCAGCTCCCCCCGACCCGACTCTCCTCCCCCCCACGCCGGGTATCACACGCCGCCTTCATTTACACTCCACGTCACAGTATCACGAGATTCTAGTCTGAGGTGCTGGTTGTTAATTGGTGATTTCTGAGGCTGGTGACTCTAAATGAGCTTCTCCTCTGAAGCAGTAAGTTTTGGTCTCGCTGTCCTGGGAAGGTCTTCATGAGAGACAGTTTCATCCTGGAGCTCGAGGGGTTTTACAAACACACTCGACACAACACTGTTCTTGTAGGAACTGATCCAGAACAGCTCAGCTGTTAGTGTTGTTGTTGTTGTTGTTGTTGATATTGTTGTTGTTAGACCTGATGACATATAGATGTGAAATCTCCAGTATTCTTGTTCCAGTATAACATGTAGAAAATAAATCATAAAGACGCTGAATTAGAAGGGGTGTCCAAACTTTTGACTGGTACTGTAACTCACCCCTAAACCTCCCCAGTGTGATAAACACCACAATCCTGATCACTATTATCTAAACACAGTTTTTCTCACTCACACACTTCTATAACTTTTCTTTTCATGTTGTGAAGCTGCTTTGAGACAATGAGACAAGTTTTATTAAAAGCGATATAGAAATAAAATAAAATTGAATTGAATTGAACTGAATTGAATATTACTCGTCCCATATCGCTCCTCTCTCCTCTTTTAATGTAGAGTTGAATATGCGGGTGTTTTTTTTTCTTCTGTTGGGCAGAAAACATTAATGTATGTTAGCTAATGTTCTAAGTAATGTTAGTGATGAACTTTACTTACTGCAGATGTTTTTAAGTGTTAAAGTTTATATTTTTATCTTCTTAGTTCGTGTACTACAGATGGATAAAACACTAATATTGTTGTGTTTTAATAAAACATCTGGTTATGTTTCTCCACTACAGCGGATTGTGGAGGTCCTTTTGATCTTTACGCATCAAACTCGACCTTCAGCTCGCCAGATTATCCTCTCAGCTACGGACACGATGCATCATGTGAGTAATTCATCTCTAATAAACACCAAAACGGTCCAGCGCTGCTGAGTTCTGCGCTGTGATTGGTCAGAACGTGTTGACCAAAGCACAGGGTGATATTAATGCTTAAATACCTTATCAGTCATTCACAAGGATGTGTGTGTGTGCGTGTGTGTGTGCGTGTGTGTGTGTGTGTGTGTGTGTTTCCAGGTTTGTGGATTTTACATGCGAATCCAGGGCAAAATATTCAGCTGCATTTCCAGGACTTTTCACTAGAGGCAGCGTACGACGTGGTGGAGGTTCGAGACGGAGTCGAGCCGAACTCCACTTTACTGAGTGAGATTCATTACAGTCTGCAGGGGGGCGGCGGACGGGGGGCGTCGGGTCACATGGGTTAGTCGTCACATGGTTAATATTTCCTCGACCAGATCGTGCTGCTTAAAAGTGAACACTAGTTTTGTCCATCTACATGGTGTGTGTGATGTCATGTCCTGTCTGGGAAAAGTTCGCTGAGATGAGCACCGTTTTTAAAAGGAAAAAATAGCAACTTGATGTTTTTTTATTTTTTATTATCACCTTCTAGTTTAAAAACGTAATAACTGAACATTTGGACTTGTTAGAGGAGAGAATAAAGTGTCTCGTTCTGCTTCAGTTAACGTTCTGCTGTACGCTAACTTCAAGATACAGCTAACATTAGCACAGACGTCAGTGTGGAGCGAGTCGTCTCGTCTCAGTCATTCTGGAGTAAGGTGTCACACGTTGCCTCGTGTTATCTCCGCCCACCAGAGGACATTTGGCCACACCCAAAAGCTGGTCCAAGAAAACTAGACCGCTAACAAAAAAACCAAAAACAATAAAAGCTGCTGTTCTCCCTGACGGACGAGGGAAGGAGGCAGTTGTAATGAGGTGTAATGAGAGACGAGTCTGACTAGTGACGACTCGGGTTTGAGGTTTGTTTGTGTTTAACAGGTTTTATCTGAAGTTCGTCTCCAGTTGTAGTCGGTGGAGATTTAACGGCCAGGTTCCAGGAGTTCTTAAAGTTCAGGGATTAATCAAGCTTTTTCTGTAGCTGAATTTAATTTTGAATTTGACGTAAAATAAAATAACAACAACATTTAAATTAGTTCTTGTTTTATATGTTGCAAAATCCAGCGTGACGTCTCAACCCACAGTGTGTGAGCACTTACAGGGCACCATGTCACATGTTCTCACTCACTGTTCCAATACTTATCACCCGGTACTGGAACACCCGGTACTGGAACACCCGGTACTGAAACACCCGGTACTGAAACACCCGGTACTGGAACACCCGGTACTGGAACACCCGGTACTTAAACACCCGGTACTGAAACACCCGGTACTGAAACACCCGGTACTTTAACAACCCGGTACTGAAACACCCGGTACTGGAACACCCGGTACTGAAACACCCGGTACTGGAACACCCGGTACTGGAACACCCGGTACTGGAACACCCGGTACTGAAACACCCGGTACTGGAACACCCGGTACTGGAACACCCGGTACTGAAACACCCGGTACTTAAACACCCGGTACTGAAACACCCGGTACTGAAACACCCGGTACTGAAACACCCGGTACTGAAACACCCGGTACTTAAACACCCGGTACTGAAACACCCGGTACTGAAACACCCGGTACTGAAACACCCGGTACTTAAACACCCGGTACTGAAACACCCGGTACTGGAACACCCGGTACTGAAACACCCGGTACTGAAACACCCGGTACTGAAACACCCGGTACTGGAACACCCGGTACTGGAACACCCACTACAAGATACCTGAGATTGTCTTCTTTCATTCTGTTGTTATATAAAAGAGTGTGAAAAGTGTGACAACATGCCACAGTCTCCCCTTTTAGTTTAATACCAAATGAACTGCTGCTACAATCCTGTACACATCATCAACTATTACAGTTTATTATAACAATTATATAATTATGAATACAAATGAATATAGTCTTAAACTGATTTTTCTATAAACTGTCTCTAGAACGAGACGCGTCCTGTGTTTCTATCAGATAATCCTTACTATGATTTATATAAGTTATTTTTTTATATGTTAACTTTTTGATGTTAACTAACCCTAACCAACTTTACAGTAACTATAACAGCATAAACACGGTGGCTAGATTTCACTGATTATTAGCATCTACACTTTATATTTAATGTTTATTTAAACAATATTTAATGTGCGTATATAAAGAAGTGTATAATATCTATTCTAAATATATGTAAGTCTATATACTAACTATAATAAAACGTAACATTTTACTTTCAACATATTACAAGAAATGCTTGCTTTTATCATTTATTAGTATTTTTTTTATTATATTATAATATAATTTTGAAATATAGTGTTTGGATGTGTTTATATTTTCTCCTTTGTTCTAATTTTATATATGTATTTTTTTTAAGACAATGCAAAGTTTTTATTATTATTATTATTATTATTATTATTATTATTATTATAGTTGTTGTTATTTCTAGACATTACTACAGTGACAGTGTTGTTTGTTGTTGTGTTGATTGTACGGTGGTGGTGAAGGTGTGTTAACGGGAGCCAGGCGTAAGTTTCCTGACCTTTACTCCACCAGCTCTGAGATGATGGTGATGTTCTTCTCTGATGCTTCTGGATCGGATCGCGGCTTTCTGGCTAATTTCAGCACAGGCTTTAACCTCGGCCAGCCAGGTACATTAATAAACATCATTATATTATATTGTAAGTAGAAAAAATACATTTTTATATTTTGCATATTTTATTAACTATATGAATAATTCAATTAGTCAAACCGGTTTATTTATTTTAAACCTATTTAATAATTATTTTATTTGAAAGTATTTAATAATTTAATAATAAGTGTTTAATTCTACCATTAGTTTAAGTTTTGGGGTGGCCCCCTACTGGCACGTGGCTGCATCTGCACTGGACGTTGTGTTTTTGTATTTTGGACTTTCATGCTGAAGCACATTACTAGAGGTTGGGAAAGCTTGGTGTTGGCATGGACGCGCTCAGAGCTGGGCGGTGTTGTGAGCATGATGTTCCCTTACAGTGCTGCAGGTAGAACATCCCCAGACCCTGGAATAGAGGCAGCATGATGCACACAAAGTGGTGCACCAAGCTTTCCCTGACAGCCTATGGAGCAAAGTCTCATCTCCTGGCCCGGTGCTTCCACTTCATCCGTGCCCAGTTTTGGCCTCGTGCTCTCACTAAACTCCAGCTCGGTGCCCCGGTCAAGGTCCAGTGCTGTGTTCACACCCGGCTCCACCCCCAGCAACCACAACAACACAAAAGTCCAAAGGCAACAAAGTTCAGAGCAGCTGCAGCCGCAGGCCACTAGGGGGCAACTCTATCGTCCTGAGCAGTCTATAAAACTTGATTTAAATGGCTTAATAAATAAATACAATAAATTTTGTCTGAAGAAAATCTGAATAAAGTAAATGATTGAATGTTTCACTGCAGAGCCGTGTAAGGCAGGTGAGTACCGCTGCAGATCTGGAGTGTGTTTGTCTGATGCCAGTGTGTGTGACGGCGTCAGTGACTGCCCCGATGCTTCAGACGAGGCACAGTGTGGTGAGTTTACATTACCCATAATGCACTGTGGTGAGTGTTTGTAGGCATTAACACCATGGTAGTGTGTGTGTGTGTGTGTGTGTGTGTGTGTGTGTGTGTCGTTCCCTGACCCTGACTGCTGTGTTTCAGTGCACTTAACCCCAGCGGATTCTCCTCGTCTGAAGGTTGAGATTCAGAGTCGCCTCTACACGGCCTGTTCCTCCGACTGGAGCTCGCACTTCTCCCTGTACTTCTGCAGATATTTAGGCTACAGGTGAGGATCGAAACCTTCACATCAACTGTGAATCCATGCAATTGGCTTTTGTTTGTTTGTTTGTTTGTTTGTTTGTTTGTTTTACTGTAGATCAGGAAACGCTTCGTTCGTGTCTGTTGTGGCTGAAGACGCGCCGTTTGTCATCGTGACTCAGGCTGCTGACGGCGCAGTGGATGTGAAACCCAGGTTCAAACATCTATTATAATAAAGTAACACCCTTTAGTGGTCTTGAGTGTGGAGACATGAAGGCGCAGTGTGTGTTTTGGGGCGGGTGTTAGAGGGCTCAGGGACTACAGCAGCTTAGCACCAGCACTTTTTATTAAGAGTTTCCCATCATTTTGAAATTCTTTTTGTAATTTGTTTTTAATTTTAAGTGAAACATGTCCGAGTGACGAGGCCGTATCGCTCCACTGCAGTAACCAACGTGAGTAGCTTTCAGACAGAAACCTTAAATTACATTTAATTATAACTAATATCATGTAATAAATAAATAACCGTACGTTGCTAATGTAATGTTCCAGCGTGTGGGAAGCGTAAGGTGGTAATAAACACAGAGTCGGGCTTGTCTGTGGTGAGAGAGTCCAGGGTGGAAACGGAGGAGGGAACGAGTGCAGGTGTGGACGGTAGGATCGTGGGAGGAGAGGATGCGGTAAAGGGGGCGTGGCCATGGATCGCCTCACTACGCTTTACAGGAAGACAAATCTGCGGAGCCGCGATAATCGACTCGCAGTGGCTGGTTACGGCTGCACACTGCGTTTACGGGTCAGGCAAAAATATTGATTCATTTCCACAGAAATGTAAAGAAACAGAATTAGATTATACAGGTAGTCCCCTACTTACCAACGCGTTCCATTCCGGGAGCATGTTTGTAAGTTGGAACTGTTCGTAAGTCTGATAAAGTGAGTCTTATACAGTTTCGGCACAAATATACAATGTAAAACATACTGATCCGCTTGACTAAATCTGTCCCCTTTCACAACACTGCCATCATGTGGCCAAAACCCATAACCGCACCTGAGGAAATGAATCTCACAGTGAAATGTGAAATGTAGCAGTGATGTCTTTGCCCCTTTAAATCTTGATAAGGGGAATCCTGGATGCCATTTTGTTTCAGAGCGAATGTCCCCGTAGGAAATAATGGTTTAGTTGGGGACTACCTGTATTTTATTGTAATACAACAAGCTCCTCGTGAAGCTCAGATGATTGTATTAGTCCTCGCTGGTTCGTAGCTAATCACGTTTATCGTGAACTTCTGCAGGAAGAACATTCACCTCTCCAACTGGAACGTGGTTTTGGGTCTTCATGCTCAGTACGAATCCAACACGTCAGACAGACAGTATCATAACGTTGATCAGATTGTCATGAACCAAAACTACAACAAAAGGACCAAAGACTCAGATATCGCACTTATGCACTTACAGGACAAAATCACCTTCACAGGTAACTACTGGGAACTCGATTACTTCATCACACCCCATATACACTCCGTCACTGTGATGTGAATATCCTTTTTACTGGGTGAAAGTAGCAGAACCAACAATACCAAAGAAAAAAATTAGAAGCGAATATTTGTAGGAGTGTGGAGCATTAGGCAGATAACTTTAGCTTACAGTAGTTAGCTAGCCAGCCATCCACCAAGGGACACACTCCACCCAACACACTCAAGTCCAAGTAGAATAGAAGAGTAGCATAGAATATTCAATTATTTGACACATGTACTTTACAGCACAGTGAAATAATTTTTGTGCATATTCCAGTTAGGAAACTGGGGTCAGTGCACAGGGTCAGCCAGCTTAGGGGGCCCCTGTAGCAGATAGGATTAAGGGCCTTGCTCCAGGGCTCAACAGCAGCAACTTGGTGTTGCTGGGGCTCGAATCCACTACCTTCAGATCAGTAACTCAGTAACCCAGAGCCTTAACCAACTGAGCCACCACTGCTCAGCGCTGACTTTAGCACTGACGAGATCTAAAGTCAGACTCACACTCAGACTGCACACAGAAGGAAATCTGTATCACGAGTAAACTGATAAACATTTTGAAACGTTTTTTGTTGTAATCATTTCAATGTTATTTTTCTCAGACTACATCCAGCCGATTTGCCTGCCGGATTCAAATCAGAAGTTTGAGGCAGAAAGAAGGTGTTTCATCGCAGGCTGGGGGAGATTAACTGAAGGAGGTCCGTCACTCTGGGTTAAAGATACAAAGCTCTGCAAACAAACAGAAACAATTCACTCATTAGAACACCATCGTTTATTTAATTAATAAAGTATCATCTTAAAAATCCTCACTTTACACTTTTGTTTAAAAAACATGAATTATTATTCATCACTTGCAGGAAATCATGTTTCATTTCTGTGTGTGTGTGTGTGTGTGTGTGTGTGTGTTGTAGGTGATACAGCTGATGTATTACAGCAGGCTGTGGTGCCCCTTATCAATAACAGTGTGTGTCAGGAGAGGCTTCCTGAGTACAAAATAACTGAACAGATGGTGTGTGAAGGATACCCTGAGGGTGGAATTGACAGCTGTCAGGTGTGTGTGTGTGAAATAAAGTGGCAACCAGTGACAACATGGGAACCACAGACAAAGTCTGGACCAACAACAAAATAGGTACCAGTGAAAAAGTGCAGAGTAGAGATAAAATAGAGGAGGGAAGTGGGAACTGAAACAAAGTGGGGACCAGTGACAAGGTGGAGACTACAGATAAAGTAATAAATAAATAAATTTAATTATTTGCCACATGTACCTTACAGCACAGTGAAATTATTTTCCAGTTAGGAAGCTGGGTCAGAGCACAGGGTCAGCCAGGTTACAGTGCACCTGGAGCAGATAGGGTTAAGGGCCTTGCTCAAGGGCTTAACAGTGGCAACTTGGCAGTGCTTTGGCCCGAACTCCCAACCTTCCAGTCAGTAACTCACAACCCTAACAGAATGAGCCACCACTGCCCTAAAGTAGGGATGAACAATAAAATGGGGTCTAGTGGCAATGTGAGATCTAGAGACAAAGTGGGCACCAACAAAATAGGGACCAATGAAAATTGATATTGCTAGACACTGTGGAAACTAAAGAGCATTAAGTTTTTCTGTTTAACAGGGAGACTCCGGAGGGCCGCTGATGTGTGAGCAGGAGGACGCGTCCTGGGTCTTGGCGGGTGTGACGTCGTTTGGCAGGGGCTGTGCTCGACCTGGACGTCCAGGAGTTTATGTACTGGTTCCAAAATTTATAGACTGGATACTGGAAACTCGACGGCTGTACACACACTGGAATGGAACGAGATGAGGACATAGTGTCCTGGACATTGTAAATATCACAGAATTCTAAAACGTATTTAGTTATTTTATAAATGTAATTATAATATTCTAACCAATCTTCAAATCTCAACTGTGTACTCAGTTTATTAAAGAACAGCAAATGAAAGACCCAAAACCTACTCTGATGTGGTGATCGCAGTTTGATTATTGGGGCTTAAAATCAAGTGTTTCTAAATAAAAATTGTTTTAAACCAACTTCATCTTTGACTGATGTCTCTTGTGTGTTGTGTCAGGAAGTAGAACTTAAGGGACCAGAAAAAAAAACGAAGGACCTGTAGCACTGTACCTGCCATCTAAATCCAAATTATATAGTTCTCTAAACTTTCTACTTAAAGAGTGGTTTTATAAATCATAGACATTTATAATGGAGAATAACTAGCACATTCTCGATATCCCACAATGCACTGCAGTACTGACATTTTCTCCCTTGCTATTTTAGATATCCATCCGTTCATCTGTCTAGGTACCTTTAAAGTCCAATTACGGACTGTGTAGTTCAATGGTGATTACTATTGTATGTTCCCATTTTTTACAACTTTGCTAGGACTTCCGGTCAACATTAACACACATTCACACACTACGGGCAATTCGGGAATGACTCTAATTTGCTTATAGTCTTCTCTATGCACCTGCTTCTCCATCTCCTCTTCCTCGCTCTACTCATCCTCTGACTTTCCTCCTTTAGCTTTTTTACTGGATTTGCATTCTCACTTCTATATCAGTAGATCACATGCACCACTTTACCCTTCTGAAATTAAACACACTGTTACTCTGAGTAAGCACTTCTTACCCAGAAGTCGGTGTGGCCTCATTGCAACATTACAGACATTCAGCACAATCCAGATGTTTCTCCTTAAATCTGAAAGGAAGTTGAATTACACATTAAGAATTGCCTTGAAGCTGAGCAGGGAATATATTTTATATCAGATTAGATTTGATGCAACTTTATTGTCATTGTGCAAGGTACATGTACAAAGCCAGTGAAATGTTGTTGGCACCTAACCAGAAGTGGCCTATTTACAATAAATAACAATGTGTAAGGTTCAGTAAGTAAGTAGGTAATAAAGATATTATATATACTTACTGCACCTTCTGTTTGTCATCAGACATTCACTGAACTCTGTTGAATAATTATACTGTATATTATTACAGTATATATTGTGACATGCGCCTCAATCAGTTGTCGCTCCTTGCTTACCCTGTAGGCTGACTAAGTAGGCAGCCTCTCCTTCTGCAGGTGTGCGAAGGGGTGGGACTGCTGGAAAAGGGCTGGTGAAATATCATATCATATCGGCTGGTGAAATATCATTGTTAACGGACTTTTCTCCACGCTATAAAACAAGGTGGGGAGTATAGCTCGAGGTCCTGGAGGTCCAAGGAGCAGAGATTTGCGGCACACACTAACAGCGGAAGAGTGGTATGTGAGCAGGGTGATCTAACGCACCCGAGGGTCTTTAAAGGCACAGAACTGAATGCTTCCATTTGATCTCTGCATTGAGGACAGCCGAGAAAAGACTGCACGAGATCCCGTGGCACTCACACTCACGTGTAAAGCCAGTCAGCTGTGTTCCATGTTGAGGCCCCCATTCCCATCGAGGCCAAGCCCGAAGGAGAGCTGAAAGGGGCCGGTTGGCCAAGACACCGGGAAGAGTTGCTTAGGGAGCATGCAGGAGCCGCTGCCCATGTGGGCCCACACTGCCACTCTGCCTGCCAATATTGATCGCCAGACAGAACTTGACTGTCCTGCACAGAGTTCTGACTTTAACACCTTTGTGATTAATTAGAGAGGAGGCTGCGAGCCAAGCCATCTCGTTCAACATCAGCGTCTAACAAAATGCTCTTCTGGAAGAATAGTCAAAAATTCCCATAAACAGAATTGCCTTTACAGAAGAGTTGAAGCTGTTATAGCTGCAAAAGGGGCGGGGCCAACATCATATTAAAACATATGGATTAAGAATTGAATGTTACTCATGTTCATATGGATGTGATGGCAGGTGTGCGAATACTTTTGGCAATATATTGTGTACAGTGGAACCTTGGATTGTGAGTAATTTGGTTTGCAAGTGAACTCTATTTACTAATTAGGAGATTTCTGAAGGTGATCGGTTCCACTGGATTTTAGTTACTCTATTCAGAGTAAAGGGGGTGAATACAAATGCACACCACACTTTTCATTTTCAAAAGCCATTCCTCATTTTTCTTCCACTTCACAATTATGTCAAACCAGGAAATTATCACACATAAATAAATAAGGGTTTTCAGCATTTTTAGGTTATTTTGGTTTTATCTCCTCTCTGATGCGATGCCTGAGTCCTGCATGGATTCTCTACGTCATTAGCGTTAAGTGCTAATCTTTAGTCCTCAATGAAGAGTAATAAACATTTACAGCCGTCATTCCAGCCAAGAAACAGGGGCATCATAAAGTTATCTGAGACGCCAGTCTTGGCTGAAGCTTGTGCTATTTAAGGAAGGAAGAACGTGACATGTGTCAGATTTGTATTAACGGTAAAGAGCTAACGCTCAGTCAGTGCTGGAGGAGGGAGCGTGAACGAGACTCTGCGAGTGGACGAGTGAAGAGCGATGTGCAGGAAGACGAGAAAGAAAACGCCATGTTCCTCTGTGGAGGTTCTGCTGAGCACCGTGACCCTGGTCCTGTTTGTGGTGTGTGTCGGGCTCGCCGTCGTCTCCTGGTTAGCGCTACAGACAGGTGAGGACGTTTTCAAGCCTTACTCTTTTTACACACTTTCAGCTTTTTGTTGTACCTGAATGGAGCAGACATGAGGACACTGATGAGCAAGTTTAGTTTATACAAACTTTAACTGTTAAATATTACACCGTACAGTAGAGAGGAAAGGTTGTGGTTTGGGACACGTCCACGGGGCACTAACGATGTGGGATTTGTTAACAGACAGGTGCTTAAGTGAATCACTACTGAAGTGTTGAGTAATTAAGGACGGCTCTGGTGTTGTAGGTAATGAAGCTCAAGCGGGAAGCAGCAACTCGTCGTTCAGTGGAACTCTGACCATCTCGGAGGGAGCGAGTTTCACCGAGGAGCTCAGGAACAGGAGCAGTGTGCAGTTTAAAGCTCTGGCCTTTGACACCGAGCTCCTGGTGATTCACTTGAACTTTATTGTGACTTTATCGTAGATTGTGACAGTAAAATATAAAAGTGCGATGTGGTGTTTTTAAGGTTGTCGTCTTTATCATGCTGTGCGCGGTGATAATACTGATGATGACATCGCCGCTCTATTTCCGTGTGTGATTTGGTTTCAGGTCACGGAGGCGTACGCACTCGGCTCATTAGCAGCGCGGTTAAGGAGCTGCAGAGTGACCGACTTCAGGTCAGAGGTCGTTCCTGAAAACATTGACAGTCTTCATCACTCTGGGAAAAGGTTTATCATGAACACAAGCCTCAGTCGGAGTTAGGGCAGGGGTACGACTGGAGGCAGGGCTGGAGGCGGGGCTAGGGGTGGAGCTAAGGCTTAGTGTTTCTCTGCTTGTGAGTCAATCCTGCAGTAGTGATAAAATATAAAACACAGAGATGATCTAATTTCAAATCAATGAGCTGTGACTAGACCCACCACTGAGTGTGTGTGTGTGTGTGTGTGTGTGTGTGTGTGTGTGTGTGTGTGTGTGTGTGTGTGTGTGTGTGTAACAGTCCAGGCAGTGTGATTGCTCACTTCACACTGCTGTTCGGGGACGTTGTGGAAGTAACAGTGGTGCAGGAACAGTTAATCTCAGGGTTACAGAATATTCCAGACGCAACACTCGTCATAAACAGCAGCAGCGTTTACGTCACAGGTACACACACACACACACACACACACACACACACACACACACACACACACACACACACACACACACACACACACACACACACACACACACACACACACACACACACACACACACACACACTCTGTTACAGAACTCAGGGCGGAGCTGATCAGGATCTTACAGTGTGTTGATGATCATGTTTTATCACTAACACCATCACCTTCTGTTTTCTGTTCTATCAGATATTTCAACTACACAGACTCCACCTACAACCACACCTACAACTACAACCACACCTACAACACCTACAACTACAACCACACCTACAACTACAGCTGTACCAGGTGAGTGTCTGTCTCTTAAAACAATAAGACAGTAAATAACAACACACACTTTTAGTGTTGCTCAGTTCCGTGTGGTTTTATTCCCTGTGCCCTATAAAAAGTAAAGTGAAGGAAATATGAGTGCCAATATTTATTTTCATATATTTGTGTATATTTTCATGTATATGTGTGTGTGTGTGTGTGTGTGTGTGTGTGTGTGTGTGTGTGTGTGTGTGTGCAGCAGAATGTCCTATTGGACAGATATTGTGCAGAGATAATGTGACGTGTGTTTTAAGAAACCATTTCTGTGATGGAGAAGCAAACTGTCCTGACGCCTCTGATGAGTCTCACAGCACCTGTGGTAACAATCCGTCTGTCTGTCTGTCTGTCTGTCTGTCTGTCTGTCTGTCTGTCTGCTGCTTGCTCCATAAATCTCTCTGTCTGTCTGTTTCTTAATTTCTATCAGTTTGTTCGAGCCCCAGCTCCTCCAAGCTTCCACTGTTGGGCCCTTGAGCAAGGCCCTTAACCCTTAGGCCCTTAATTTCACAGTGCAGTAGTAAAAGTATATGTGACAAGTAAAGGCTCCTATGAATAGTATAAATAATATAAATTCATATTAAAATAAAAGTTCATAAATAATTGTAATAGAAAGGTAATAATTGAAAAGTGACCTAATAAAATAAAAAAAAAACTAAAAATGAATGAATAAATGAATTAATGAGTTTAAACGGTGTTTCCGTAGCGACGATGTGTGACGGACAGTTCCTCCTGCCGGGGCCGAGTGGGTTTTTCCACAGCAGTAATTTTCCTCTGGATTATGCCAGTAATACAGTCTGTCGCTGGATCATACTGTACGGTATCTCTCTCTGTCTCTCTCTCTCTCTCTCTCTGTCTGTCTCTCTCTCTCTCTCTCTCTCTCTCTCTCTCTCTCTCTCTCTCTCTGTCTCTCTCTCTCTCTCTCTCTCTCTCTCTGTCTGTCTCTCTCGCTCTCTCTCTGTCTCTCCCTCTGTCTCTCTCTCTCTCTCTCTCTCTCTCTCTGTCTCTCTCTCTCTCTCTCTC
>JAAGKR010012012.1:0-17624 GCA_011419295.1 Clarias macrocephalus
GCAGTCGACTTGGGCATCCCATAAAGATGTTCCCCATTCCCTTGCTCTGCCGGAAAGAAGAGTAATGATGTAAGCCACCTTTGATCGTTCCGTGGGGAAGGATGAGGCTTGGAGCTCGAGAACGAGGGAGCATTGAGACAGGAAGGAACGGCAGGTGAGTGGGTCGCCATCGTATGTGGGTGGTGCAGGGAGGCGCGGTTCATGGTGGGTGATAGGTGACGGTGGTGGCGGTGGTGCCTGAGGGACAGGAGATGCAGTACGGTGCAGCTGCTGGATCTGATCAGCGAGGGAGGTCAGCGTTTGCGTGACGGTGTGAAGCGTGGTCATGATTTGCTGAATATCCTGCTGATGAGATCCTAGAAGGGCGCCTTGGCTCTGCAGCGCTGCCCCCAGCCGAGCTATCTCCGCTGGATCCATTTTTGGCCAGATTATACTGTTACGGTCCAGACGGGCCTGGTGGATCCAAGTGCAGAGCTCGTGTTGTTGAATGCGCTGATTGCCTTGTGAAGATGAGGCGGTGGTGAGCGTGCGTGGGTCAAAGCCAAGAAAACTAATAGAGTCCATGATCCAAATCCGTGGTCGAGAGTCGTTATCCAGAAATCCAAACAAACAACAATCCAAGACGTGAAGCAAAAGACGTGGTCCGTAAAACAAAGCGCGAGTCGAGATCCGAGTAGCAGGGCAGGTGAAATCGCTGGAAAATTGGGCATTAAGGCACACAATAATCTGGCAACGGGAGGTTGTTTGTGAGCAAGTTAAATAGAGCAGAGCCATGATTGAAATGAGCAACAGGTATGCTCAAGCCAGTCAATGAGGCAGCAAAACTGAAACAGCGAGCTGGAGTATGGAATGGAGTCGTGGGAGATCATGGCTTAGTTTGACAGGTGGGCGTGATCTGGCGTGCCGTGACAGTTCTGTACTCGCCCCTCCAGATTTAATCGTTCTCGGGGGTGGATCTTTGGCCTTTATCTGGCAAATGATGCTGATTCTCTATCCTCTCTCCACGGCTGGTGACGTGCTTTCAGCTCCGCATGTAAGTGCTTCCGTCATCTCAGAGGGATTCTCATGACAGGTGCTGTGCTCATCCTACTTAAGAAACCGAACCAAAGCTCTCTGCCTTCCGCTCCCTGTTCACAAAGCGGACCAGTGTCAGGAAAACCATCGCACCAGTTTAGTTTGCACAGCCCGCACCCCTTGCTAAAATCAAGAAAAATTTGTGTGCTCCACGTCCGGGTTCACTGAGGATTCCCTGACTCTACGTCCTGCCCCCTCGTCACATCACAGGGTATTCCCCCAAGCATTGCACTGCCTTTCTCTCCCTCACACACCCACGTGCACACCCCCACTGCTGTGCGCTGACTCTTTTACACACACGCACACACGCACATTGCTCCTCCAGCCTTTGTTTACTTAGCCTCAAATAAAACTCTAAGTAAATTGTCTGGTTTCAAAGCCTATTTTTTTGTCTAATATTTACGATTTTGTTATTGAAAAAGTTCATGAAGTCCTGTGTGTCCTTGTGGAGACAGTAGTGGTCTTCTACTAGTTAATTTTGCTGCAGTTTTATATTAAAATCTAGAATTATTTTTATTTTCTATGCTAGTGAAGAAATGCATCGATCTAGCAGCAATTTGAGCTCAGGATGCTTTCCTTCCATGCTTTGAAATTCTAACAATTTAGATTTGACACCATTTACATTAAAATTCCTGAGCGGCCTGTTTTAAAGTGCGTGTGTGGTCATCTCTAATCATTTTCCTTTTAACTGGAGCAACATTATCTAAGGTATAACGGAATGTTGACTCTAAATATTCAGTCACCTGATCAAGTTCTGTCAGAGGCAATCCAATCAAAGTTTATAACTCTGGGAGATTACTGTGTGCTCTGTGTGGTAGTTGATGTGAATGTACGTTTAATGCGGTAGTGCGGCATTGTGCGTACATTACTAGGACACACTTTAATTGAGACAAGATAGTGATCTGAGATAACTTTAGACTGTGGGATTTTGATTATATTTCTTATACTTAATCTGAAGGATAATAAATCTAAAGTGTGCCCTGCTTTATGAGTGGGTCCTACTACACACTGATTTGCTCATTGGTGATGCTATATAAATGCTGTTCTCAGAGGGTCTTCTGGATTCTCAGAATGAATATTGAAGTCTCCAGCAATTAACGGTTCATCTCCAGAAATGACCAGTTTTGTTTAGAAATCTGCAAATTCACAGGGAAATTCAGGAGTACGGTCCTGAGGGTCTGTAAATGATAATTAGTGGGCTCGAGGAGACTTCATTTTCGTAGCTACACTTATGTTACTATAGAGAACTTCAAATGCATAAAATTTGTGTCCGTGTTTTTGTATGATAGCCAGAATATGATTGTAAATAACTGCAACACCTCTTCCGCTACCAGAGAAGGCTTAGCCGAGGCTGGTGTATGCAGCTGTATCCAGGAGGACTATCTGTGATAGTTTCATTAACAATGACTGCTTTAGATGTGAGAGATCTAATATTTAACAGTCCTATTTTCAGATCAGATGCTTGCTGTGCATTCAGTGTGCTCTGAATTTATGGTCTCTATATTTATTAAATGACTAAAACAGACTTTCTGAGTCTTCCTAAATTTTTGTTTAGCACAGGGAACAGACACAGTTTCAATATAGTGAATCCTGAGTGATGTGCAGCTAGCAGACGGTTGGTTTAGCCTGTTTGTCTGCTTCCTGGCTCTGTGTAGTCACCAATTAACTCAGCCTCTTCTGAGACTATGAGCTATACTAAAGGAAATGAGCAATCACATGTGAAGTCTTATCGTGTGGCCATACAAGAGATCCATGCTGAATCCAGACCCCAGTTGTGATCCAGGTTCTCATGCAAGCAGGAATCACAGAGTCTGTGGAATGGAGGAGTCTGTGTTTTCCATGAAACCTTGATGGGCTATCTGTATCTTTCCTGCTTGTTTGCATTTGCTCTCTATCAAATAGGTGGATTATCACTGTCACAATTGTTTATAAAAAAGGAAGAAAAACAACAACATCATAAGCATGATAACATTTAAAGTTACTCTATATTATTATCAATCTTTTTTTTTGGGGGGGGGGGGGGGGGGATTTTTCCCCGATTTTCTCCCTAATTTAGTCATGTTCAATTCCTCACCGTCACTAGGGGGCTCCCACATTAATGCTACTACTACCACTCAGCCGGGAGGGCCGAAGACCATCACGTATTTCCTCCGAACCATGTGACGCCAGTCGACCGCCTCTTTTCAAACTGCTCGCTCACGCACCGTTGGGGGCGGCGTAACACACTCAGAGGACAGCTCTATCCTCTCCTTCCGCTTGCGTGAGCTCACAGACGCCCCTGATTGGCAGTAGAGCCGTGACTAATGTGGGAGCGCCAAGTAACTCTCATGCCTCCCCTCTGAGAGAGCTCGGCCAATCAGCTCTCTCTAGAACTCCGGCTGCTGATCTCCGAATGATAGGGCGAGCACTTGGAGCCACTGCGCCACTTGGAGGCTCATTATCAATCACTATTGACCATGTATAAAGACAACACAAGCTATTTTCAAAACGTTATACAATGATTTATGTGTTTTGGAACACGACTTACATTTATACCTGAATATCAGAAACTGTTATGAGCTACATAAGGCAGTATTTTAGGCACCGGGAGCTAAAGTCTTTGTGCAAAATAACATTATAGATAGCAGTGTCATAAGCTAACCAAAAACTGAACCAAATAGCTACAATAAGCAAATGCTATCCAAAACAGGGTGAAGTACATTAGTGCATTTGTACCACTGTGGGAGATTTTTCTCCTACACTAGTTACAGTTGCCTTAATTACAAATATTACACCAAAACTTTAACTTTAAAAAGAACCAAAGAAAGACTCCGGACTCCTTGAAGATCTGGATGAAGTAAGGCAGGATTTATTGCAGCAATAAAACCAAGTGAGCCAGCTTAGCAATGCCTAGGATGTAAACCCATGCATCGCCAAAATCAGACTGACTTGTACTGTGACATAGGCACTTCTTTTATACAGTTTGCAGGGGGAGGAGCGCTCACCTAGCCCCCTCCCCTGTACATTTTTTTCTTATTCCTTATCAAATTATTAACCCATTATAATCCAACTTTTTCAAATATTGTCACCCATTGTAATTACATTTTCTCCTACCTTGTTTGCTTACGTCATATACCTCGTCATCTGACTCTATATCTTTACCCCATTATAATCTATTTTTCTTACAAATTATCTTCCATTATCTTTACACTAAGTTTGTTTGTTATTAAAAAATATAGGGGCCGTGGTTATTTTACTATATATTCTTAGTTCTTCCAGGTTACTCTACAGTTCTGAACAGACAGGTCATGGGTAAGCATCTTTCTCGCACTCATTTTAATTATTCGTCTTATTTTCCTAATTTGTTGTATTTATGCATTTTATTTTATTGTTATAGCTAAGCGCAACTGCCCAAGTGTTGAATACATCCCTTTGGACGACTCAGACAGCCAGGAGAGTCCAGAGCACAACTCCTTTGAGGATTACACTCCTACTGAACCTGTTGCAGACTGAGCCTCAGTGAGTTTTTGCCAAAATGAGTCTGATGGATCATTGACACAATTTCTACACAAGTAGAGTCTTACTTATGTCAGGAAGGATGACTCCCGGCCTGGTCCTTCTAAGAGACCGTGTCTGGAGGCAAATAGCTCTCCTTCTTTCAGGCCTGTGCGACCAGAGTCTAGTACTCCAGCCCAGCCTATCTTAAGGCCTGTCTCTCTAAGACGTGTCAGTACTCAGACTGATTTTAAAGTGTCTGATTTTCCGGAAGCGCCTACACCACTTTTGAATCGTGGTATTTCTGTTTTTGTTCCTCACACTGATCTTCCCATTAA
Organism: Clarias macrocephalus; assembly: GCA_011419295.1. Lineage (NCBI taxonomy): Eukaryota > Metazoa > Chordata > Actinopteri > Siluriformes > Clariidae > Clarias > Clarias macrocephalus. The sequence goes on from JAAGKR010012012.1 coordinate 4,887, forward strand.
TTTGGTTCTGGGTCAGAGACGGCTTGATATTTAATTTCTTATGCCTTTTTGTTATTTGATGCTTACCCAGGCCCCTTATTTTACTGTACTTTTTATGTTGGGCCTTATACTTTGTATTTCTATTTTATTCACTATGTAGGTGCACATGTTATTTTATTTTGTGCCTACTCTTATAGAACTTATTATTCATTAAGCTGAGTATGTGTCTTCTGGTTATTTGTCTGTGTCCCTTTAAATTTGACATGCCTGCACATGTATCCAGCCCCTGTTACATCACAGTTAAGGTTACGTCATAGTTAAGATCACCCCATGTCTAAGTAGATTACCTCATGTCTGGGGCTGTTGGCATTACATAATGTCTAGGGCTACATTATATCAGCTGACATTACATCATAGGGACATCAGGTACTTTTGGATGCTCAGGGTACAAAGATTACATCATCTCTAGGGTCTGTTTGGTACACACTGTCCACTAAGCATCTCACATATAAGATTGCTACCTGTCCAGAGTTCATTTGAGTCCATGCTGCATGTTCTTGCTACTGTGACATCACACTGTCCTCTCACCTCTGTCTCCTTACCTTACCTCTATGTTCTTTTACTAAGATTCATAGTTTTTATCATATTGTTGCATGCACAAGTATAGTTAATTAAAATATGCTCACATATTTTCCCTCTGTGACTTTTAAGTCACATAAAGAAAAATAAAACAAAGAAAAAAGAAAATAATACTTTCTTACTATTATGAAAAGAAATCTTACTTGACCTTAAACTATGCATGCAAAAATTATTAAATCAAATTTAAACCATTAAATCAAAGGAAACTTATTACATTAATGAACTGAACCTTAAAACTCACATATTACCCCCTCACCAAACATCAGTCTAAGAGAGATAAGCAAAAGATTAATAAACTTAGCATAAACGAGTATATGAGAGTATAACAAGTATGCAATTGGTTAAATACGAAGAGTCCAAAAGTGGGTGAAAAAACCTTCCATGTAGCCAATTTAGAAGGAAAAATTCCCACCTTGCCAGCTTTTTTGTGCTCGACAGTGCATTCACCACCAGGACTCGACTTCTGTACAATACATATATGACAAAGACATTTGAAACCACTAAAGCCACTAAAGCACTCCATTAGGGTCCCTGTAAATCAAGGAGAGTGTGTCAAGACTTTCAGTCCCTTCTTTGGTCCATGCCTTGCGATCCTCATCAGTGAATTCAATTACGTGCAGGTCCTTACAGCTCATCAGCTGTGATAGTGGAATTCGGTTCATCCTGCCTGTCTCCTGACGTAAGAAGTCTAGCCAGACTTCATCAGCGATCGGAAGAGCTTCTAGCGCATGTTGCAAAGTGGTTGGTGTATCTGTCCATAAAATGTCATTTCCCAACATTACTTTAGTTATGGTCTTATCTGCTGCCATGTATACATCGTCGAATTCAATTACCCCACAGATTTCATATCCAACCCAATTCTTTTCAATCCCAATACCTCTATAGAGGCCTAGCTTCAGATGTCTTCCAAGCTAATATGAAGTTGTTACCAGACGAAGTCCTCTGCTTATGTCCAGGTTGAATGTTTCCTGTCTCGTTGACTTGATCCATTTAAAGTCTCTTGTCAAGACATTGGCCATTGCGATGAACTTCTTATTCCCCATTGGGCGTTGTGGAAACCAGTCAACCAGATCGTGTCTCAGATCTGCCCATCTTCTTGTTGGGGTCCGTTCCAGAACCTCCTTCCATGCATCACGGCAGACTGTACAGGAAACTATCTATCGTGGGTCAGGTACCAGTTCCATCCTGCATATATACGTGTATAACAGAGACAAGACAAAAATACAACAAAAACACAAAAAACATATTTCTTCTGCTAATACTATTTTTTCTCTGATATAGTTTCTTCAAAGATTGAATGTGTTCAATTAAACTATGCTAAACAATTTCAGTATACATGTAATTAATAAATATACAGTCATTTTGTTCTTGGTGCAGTAGCGCTAATCATTTGTGTTCACTTCATCTCCATGTAAATGGACTCTTCCTCCCAGTCCTCATCTGATGGTCTTCGTTCGTGATATTCCACAGTCATTGTATATTTTCCCACCATACTTTGAATACTTGCTCTTGCCAGGGGGATAATGCAGCATGACAATATGAGCAGAGTTCCTAGTACTATCAAAATAATTGTCCCTAGTTTCACAAGTAGTCCATATCAATTTGAAGGATTCAGCCAATCAAACCAGGAAGTCCACGCATTATTCCTCTGTATGTCTTGAATGATCTTAACATTTTCATCTCTCATGTCTCTCATGGCTCTTAAAAGCTTAGTTATGTTACCATCCGGACCCGTGTGTCTCGGAATGTACGTACAGCATTCTTCTCCAATTAAGGTGCACACTCCTCGTTGAGGTGCCAACATCGTGTCCAGGACGAATCTATTCTGTGTAGTCATTAATGTATTTTTATCCAATTGTTCCTGAACCAGTCCTAAGACTCCTAGAGTATGATTCCAAAATCTTTGTTGATTGTAATAAAGTAGGTTGATCCACCTTGCATTTTTTGAAATTTGACCCCATGGCAAGAAGATTGAATGAATGCTCCTCCTACCCTGTTTATAGCCTTATGCTCAGTTGGTACACAAACTGGAATACCATCCCAGGTTACTGATAGTCCTCCATCTCTATCAAATTCTTTCCATGCCGATATTTCCTCTCCAATCGTTTTCACAAACTTATCTTCACGTTTATTTCTTCTATATTTCTTGCCATATAACCCTATTACAATCAAGTCTCCCTCTAATAGTACTGGAGCACAACATCCACCCCAGTTATTTGGTAAGGTTTGTCTAACTGTAGTTCCACCACAGTACCAGAATATGTCTGCTAGCGGTGTTGTACCAGAGCTTAAATCTGGTTGTTATCTCACTGCATGTCAGACTGTCTGTTTTATTGTCGCATATCTGGTGCATTTCTATGAAAAATCCTGCTGCTGGCTGTGTTTCATTGCAATTTGGTGATAGATTTCCTATTTCAATGCTTCCATTTGAGCAGATGCATAAAGGATAGCTGTGTGTTATTTCTCTTTGCACAGCATCTAATGTTCCCACAGGTTGATATGAACATTTGCTTATATTTTGCATCCATTCAGGGCCATAATGTATAGCAGCTGAATGTAAAAGTCAGCTAATAGGGCACAATTGTTCACTATATGTCGGATTGTCTATACATTCTCTTATTCCATGTGTTATCACCACACGTGGGGGCCTATTGCTTCTGTCATGACTCACGATGCAGTCTCGCGTAGTTACGGACTCAGCTGTAAATTTCAACCATTGGAAGAACATGTTATTTTTCCATGTCTGGTCAGATCCTGCTTGATTTTTGGGTGGTTTCTTTGTTATCTGTGGAATTATTGTTACATATATTTCTGATTCAATATCTGTTATTTTGGGCTGGCCGGGTGCTCTTGCATAACATCCCTTCCATCCTGCTAGTGAAACACATACTCCTCTAATTTCGCCTTCTATTGAATTTTCAAATGCGCACCAACCGTTGAATCTTGGTACAGCCTCTATTAGTCCATCTAATGCTGTCATCTGTGCCATACACCAATATGCCTTTTTTCTCATTTCTATGTAAATGCGCACTTTTTCTCCTGGGGGTTGTGTATTATCTACCTCTATTTGATAGGTTGCTCCCCAAAATCCTGTTCTTTCACCGCTGTCCAATCCAGCTACTATTCTAGCTCTAGTTATTGTAGCTAATGCACAACGTGTTTGTCTCTCTTCAGCTGTCCATTTTGGTTTGTTTCTCTCGTTCGTAGTAGCACCACTGTTAATTAGACCCATCATGAAGAGGATTCCTATACCTATATCCATAGACCTCCTTCGTTTCAGGAGGCAATAAGGGGGTGGTTTCTCCATTTGGATCACAACGGTGACACGTGGGACTATGGCCAAATAACCTACACAATATTTTTCTTGCCACTGCATGAAAAGAGGTGTATCTGTACTAGGAAACTCCTGTATACACCACTGATTTTCGGAAGTATTTACAGTACCACTGACCGTATACATCAAATTCCACCAAGCTAGGATACTTCCGGATTGATACCAATTCGGATGTATCTCGCTGAGGAATCCTTCCATGGTACAGCCATTTGTTGGCATGGCAAATAATCCACTCAAGGATTTTGACATCACCCAGCTCATTTTTATTCAGCCCAATCCAAGCCCTCATAATTTAGTGACTTGATTGGTTATTGGGTGGGTATGTAGATACATCCTATACACCACCCCCCCCCCCCCACAGTACTATACATCCTGCACATCCTTTACAAAATGACAATAGAATTGATTTATTAAAATTAATAAGAATTTTATTTTAATAAATACATCAAACTAATAAATATACAAAGAAAAGAAAGAATAAGGGGGAAAAAACATAAAATATGGAAAAAATAAACAAATGTGCATTTATGAAGGTGCTATTAAATTGAAAGCAATACTTAAACAAACATGCACCAGTGCTTGTTAGATGTACAAAATAAATGTCCTTATAACTCGGTCCCATTAGATATTACACGCTAACAGCATGGCATGCAATAGCATCCTCCTCATCAGACATCAGCTCCAGCATTGCAGTCTGACACATTTCTCTCACTGAATCAGTTTAAACAACCCTATACCTGGACTCCAGCAACTGCAAAACACACCATATGTTAATTCCTAAAACACTCTGAGATGTACCAAACTTAATACATACAGTAGATGATGTACACTTCTTTGTCGTTTTTTAGCCCCTGTCTTAATGGAGTCTCTTAGCTAAGACTTTCTTAGCTTTGAGAGAGTATTTCCTCTGCAATGTCTCATAGTAAGTGTTGTAACATGCTGGATAAAAAAGTAATAAAAAATCAGATAAGTGACAATTAAAATTATTAGAGGGACATGAAAATAAATACAATAACAATTTCTGATGACCTTTTATACACTCAGGGTCTGCATCTGCAAAGACCATCTTTAATTCCTCCAGCAGATACGTCATCACCGCCTGATTATGAAGTGAACTTATTCTGTGTGGAAAGAGAGTCGTGTCATTAATTACATTTAAAATGATTATGTAAAACCCCATACATAGCAGGTAAAGAAACAACATTCTTACCCAGGTTGTGGATCATATTTATGTGGGTTGTTTTCTGAATTATGGAGGCTCCTTACAGCTTCCTGTAATGTTGAATTAAAAACGCTTTAATACATACATTTGTAAACATCGTATAATTCTGACGTGACAAACTGTTAAATATGCTGGACACCTACAACAATGCAAGTAACAAAAAGTAGATGTGTAGCCAAGTGCTTAGGCTAACTTGGCAAGGTATAATTTAATACTGTATTGACAGCTAACATAAAGCTCAACTTACCGCAATGCCTGTGTTAAGCGTGCTCTTAGCCCTTCTATTCACATGGCTTGACTCTTCTTGCGGTCTTCTCTCATCAAACTTGCACTCAAATGCATCAAGACGCTGGATAACCTCTTCAAGAAGAGCAGTGTGTGCAGCTTGCTTCTCCTTCAAACTCTCAAGCTGAAGAGACAAAGACACACCATGGCCGATCCCCCCACCCGGCTATGATAAGAAGCACAGCACCTCTTTCTGCTAGTCATTAACATACAAAAGGCCTTTACACCTCACAGCCATCACCTCTCACTGCTAGCTGTGAGGACTCCTAGAAAGTTTCACAGATTCCCATATACATCCACATACATGAGGTATCTGGTCGTTTCACAAAATTTCCTTTTGTATTCTCCCTTTCCAAGCACTCTGCCTCAGACATCTGGCAAACTTAAAGTTTAGCGGAGATTTCCCATACCATATTTTTTCATGCAGTGCATGCTTTCTACCTGCAAAGAATGAATTTCACTACATATTGTTATGGCATTGCATCTTGAAATATTTAAATTGTGTGAAAAGGTTAATTTTCTTTTAGAAACTAATTTTAATAGTCACTCTCATATACTAGATTCATTACATGCAAAGCTAATGAAAATAAAATAAATTCAGGTTATCAAAACATTTATTTATTACTGTTTGTTGTTTATTTCATAAGATAAAAAAATAAAGTATGTTCAATATTGTATTGTCCAACATCTGAAAAATTATATGAATATATGCACTCAGAGCTTGATCAAGGCTCCTTTAGCATCAATTACTGCATAGAGCTGGCATGAAGGCCTGCTTGTCTGTATTGTTGGACAGGCTGTTTCTCATCTGCCTCTTGACAGTAACTTATAGATTCTCTATAGGATTGTCAAGGGTCTAGCTGGTGGTTCTGGCTAGACCGGCTGATGGTGTTGCCGTGGGCATATATTAGAGCAGGCAGAGGGGTTTGCAAACCGAAAGAGTCTTTATTTATTAGGACATAAACTCAAACCAGACACAAATCAACAAAGGAACCAAGGATCTGAACACAGGGAACCAGGAGCTGAACACAAGGGACTGAGAACTGACACAAGGAACAGAGGACTAACAGGGGACTGAAGATGAGGAAACATGGAGCTGGAGCTAACTAAAGACACATAGGGGAACTAGAGACGGGGACTGGACGTGGCTGGAACTAGAGATGGGGACTGGACTGGAGAGACAGAGACTGGTTAGTGGGGTTAGTAGCTACACGGAATATGGAGACACAGGATGCTGACCTAACCGGGTTAGTATCTAATGGAGTTAGTACGGACCTAAAGAGGAAACAGAACACAAGAAGCAAGGCATCCATGAGGCTATTCCAAACTAGCAGCTAACCTACTAGCGACCAGAACCACTAGCAGTCAATCCCACTAGAGGCTAGCCTACTGGAGGCTAACCCTACTAGGGGCTAACCCTACTAGCGGCTAACCCTGATAGCGGCTAAGCACTCATGGGGTTACAAACACATAAACAGAAAAGGAAAGCAATAAACAAAGAACTAGACAAGAAGGCAGACACTGGGGATACACAGAACAGTACTTACACAGGAGGAGACACAGCCTAACTAAACACTGAACAAGGCAGCTCCATGAATCAATCAGAACAAGGAACATGCAGAAAACTAAACTAGAGCCCTCTGAAAACAAAGGTTACAAAACAAACTTAAAGAAACAAAAAGGAATGCCCACATGACTGTATACAAACAAATAAACACCAACAATGCTTGACCCAGTTTCCCAGAACAAACTGCTATTTATAGAAACTTTAATGAGCCACCTCAGTTCAGGTGAGCACTCATCACCTGACTGAGGTGCCTTCTGGGAAACTGAGTCGACCAACAAAAACTACAGACAGACAGACATGAACAGTGACCTCTAGTGGAGGTTCCTAACAAGGATTGAGGTCATGCGAGTTGTTTGGACAATTAAGCACAATAATATCATAGTCAACAAACGAGTTAGTGGTAGTTTTGGCACTGTGGACAGGTGCTAAGTCCTGCTGGAAAAGGAAATCATCACATCCGTATGCTCAGCAGACAAAAGAAGGACTACAAACTCCTGGTAGACCACTACATTGACTTTAAACTTGTAGCCCTTTCCCTCAAGATGTCTATGCATGGTGGCTCTTGATGCACCAACTCCAGCTTCACTCCACCACTTTTCCCTTACAATCAACTTTTCTACACATTTTGTAGCCTACTCAAAATTTTGGAGGGTGTCAATGATTGCCTTTTGGACACCTGACAAGTCAGCAGTCTTCCCCATATATGTATGAATACACTAGTGTACATGGTAATTATCCGATATGAATACATTAGTATGAATTAATTCTCATTGTTGTTAAATGTTACACATTGAAATGTTTAACATTACATAAAGTAAATATATTATGTACTTAAGAATATCTGTTTTTTAAACACCAATTAAGTAAGGTTATGCCAGCATTATTTATTTCACAAAAAAATAGCAAAATATCAGCATATTGCAGGCATTGTTAGTTTACTCTACAGTACCAGAAATCTCCCTGACTAAGCTTTAGATTTAGCCCATACAATCATAAAATTCGTTTATTATGTCATCACAGTGTCGGTTAATTCAGTAATGTATGTAATGTAATGATTTTTCTGGAGGCTACATCCATTATCATGTGTGGCATTGTGTGAAATGATATCCAATATTAAGTAAGCTAGCAACGCAGATGGCAGAGGATGCAGATGTAGTATCCCATATCTAATCCTAATAAAACTTTCATTTATTTCTGTCTTTATATATTACATTTTTATTTTCTTGTGGTAATGTGTGTGTCATGTTTGCCATCACCCAGACAAAAGTATAACCTTCACTTTTCTCTGGGTTATACTTTTGTCTGGGTGATGGCAAAAGTATAACCCAGACAAAAAAACTTTGAGTGGTACTAACATGCTATTGAATGGACAAAGTAATTGCTCAAGTAGGAAAAACTTTGCAGAGGTGGAGCTTGTTTTTATATCAGTCATGACCAGCTTTTGTTAAGCACTTTTCACCTCTGATTTTCAGGATCGTCATGTGCAAATACTAATTTCTGCTAAGAAAATTCACAGAGATTATGCTGGGTGCTGTTTATATCCCCCACTTCTAATAGAAGTGATAAAGTTGTCTGGGTACCTTGTTTCTATCATGGTATCAGAGAGGAACAAACAGCTCACTCAAATGGATTGTTTATCCTTGCTGGTGATTTAAGCCATATAAATCTCAGGACTGCTCTTCCAAAACTACACAAACGTTGATTTTTTTCAACAAGAGAAGATAACATCATGGACTTGATTTACTGGCCAAAGTATGTCCAACTCCTTTGACAGGTGGCAATATGTCCCATTTCAGATTGCCATATTGGACCTTTTCACAGTTGCCCTACTACATCTAACACACCAAACGCTTGACACACATGTTAGATAATGGTGAGCAGCATGCTGAGAGGTGAAAACATGGACAATTGTACAGCGCTGTATATTTTGTACATGCTGTAAGCTTTACTTTTTGTACAAATGAGATTCATGATATCCCTCATAGCTATTGTGCCACAGTGCCATGGTGAATTGTTACTGCTGGTTTACTCTCTCTGTTCCATATTTCTTTCTTTCTTTCATACTTCTTCTTCTGTATCAAAGGCATTTATGAGAACTATGAAGCACTCTCCCTCTCATCCTGTACTTCTGAGTGAGAGACCTTTCCACTCAGTCCCCTGATTCTGACATTAATTAGAATCAAGGTGAGTTAAATTGACACACACGGTGACATAAAAATGCATTGTGACAGAAAACAAAGATTGAACAAATATTATAATTTCTTGCATGTGGTAATAACTAAATCCACCACAGGTAACAGTAACTTGGCTTCATCACCTCTCTCTCACAGATGCACTGAGTGTGTGTATGTGACTGAGACGTCCTGCGCAGTCTCTAATAAAATCTTCTTCTCTTATTGTGACTTAGACTGAGTCTCCGATTTAAGTGATTTTACAGTCTATATAAGTGCTTATTGTCCACACATAGAGTTCTCTTTAGAGATGGCGCCGGTGAGGTCGGCTGCCGTCACGACTGCTCTGACCTATTTTACCTTGTTTTCGCTTTTTAAGTTAACTTTCAATAATTTTAATCCGGCTAATTCGCCACCATTGAGTGCATTAGGTACGATAGAGATACTCTTATTTCTATTGGTATACAATGTACTTACAATTCGACGTTTTTGACTCCGGATCCGAGCTGGCCGAGTGAGATCCTGAAGGAGAACAAAGGACGCGACGCGAAGCGGCGGCCCCGAGGGAAACGAGCCGACATCAGGAACAGGCTGAGAGCTCGTGCACACCGCACACCTCTGCCTAGCATCCTGCTCGCCAATGTCCAGTCACTGGAGAACAAGCTCGATGACCTCAGGGCCAGGATAAAGTTCCAGAGAGAAATTCGGAACTGCAATCTCCTCTGCTTTACCGAGACATGGCTGAACCCAGCGGTGCCGGACCACGCCATCCAGCCGGCCGAGTTCTTCTCGGTTCACCGCATGGACAGGACACGGGACTCGGGGAAGACGAGGGGAGGTGGCGTGTGTTTAATGGTGAACAACAGCTGGTGCAGCAGCGCGAGCGTTGTTCCTCTCGCACGCTCCTGCACGCCCAACCTGGAACTATTGACTATCAAGTGTCGTCCTTTTTATCTTCCTCGGGAGTTTACATTGGTCATAATCAGCGCCGTTTATATTCCGCCACAAGCGGACACGGACACTGCCTTATACGAGCTGCATGAGGCTCTCACACAGCACCAAACACAACACCGGGACGCTGCGCTTATTGTGGGGGGGGGGACTTTAACAGTGCCAACCTCATACGCGTAGCGCCAAACTTCTATCAGCACATCACCTGCCCGACCAGGGGCGAAAGGACACTGGACCATTGTTACACTTCAGTTAAGGACGGCTACAAGGAACAATCTCGTCCACCGTTTGGGAAATCTGACCAGGCCGCCATCTTCCTCATGCCAAAATATAAACAAAGGCTAAAACAGGAACTTCCGGTTCAGAGGGAGGTTGCGCGCTGGACGGACCGATCGGTGGCCGCGCTTCAGGACGCACTCGATGACGCAGACTGGGACATGTTCCGGAACAGCTCTGATGATGTCAGCGTGTTTACGGAAGCGGTTGTGGGATTCATCGGGAAACTAGCGGATGATACCGTACAGAAAACGACCATCAGAACGTTTCCTAATCAGAAGCCGTGGGTGGATAAAACCATCCGCGACGCTCTGAGATCTCGCACCGCTGCCTACAACGCAGGACTTGCGTCAGGGGACATGGACCAGTACAAGGCTGCGTCATATAACGTCCGGAAGGCGGTGAAGGAGGCGAAGCAGCGCTACGGAAGGAAACTAGAGTCACAACTCCAACAGAGTGACTCTAGGAGCCTGTGACAGGGACTAAGGACAATAACGGATTATAAAGCTCCAACATCCGGTATGACGAACGCGGACATGACTCTGGCAGATGAGCTGAACACTTTTTATGCTCGTTTCGAGGCTGCAGCTAAAGACGCTGGTGTTGCTAATGCTAGCGGTGCTAACGGCTGCAGGAAGTCACTGCCAGTACCGGAAACGCGTTCATCATTTCCGAGCATGACGTGAGGAGAGCCTTCAGGAGAGTGAACACTAGGAAAGCAGCAGGACCAGACGGCATCTCAGGTCGAGTCCTGCTTGCACCTGTGTTCACAGAGATATTCAACATCTCCTTATTTCAGTCGGTGATCCCCACATGCTTCAAAGAGTCCATCATTGTTCCTGTTCCGAAGAAACCACATCCTGCTTCCCTCAATGATTACAGACCTGTAGCCCTCTCATCAGTGGTGATGAAGTGCTTTGAACGGCTGGTCAGAGACTTCATCATCTCCTCACTGCCAGACACACTGGATCCACTACAGTTTGCCTACTGGTCAAACCACTCTACAGATGACGCCATCGCTCATCTACTCCATACTGCTCTCACTCATCTGGACACTAGAAGAGGGAATTATGTGAAAATGCTTTTCATCGACTATAGCTCAGCATTTAACACCATAATTCCCTCCACACTTACCACCAAGCTGGAGCACCTGGGACTCAGCTCATCTCTGTGTCAGTGGATCTCCAATTTCCTAACTGGGAGACCACAGGCAGTAAGGATGGGCGGACACGTCTCAGCCTCCATCACTCTCAGCACTGGAGCCCCCCAGGGTTGTGTTCTGAGCCCTCTACTGTACTCTTTGTACACACATGACTGCGTAGCCACTACCAACTCCACCACCATCATCAAGTTTGCTGATGACACCGTCGTGGTGGGCCTGATCACCGACAACGATGAGACGGCCTACCTGAAGGAGATTGGAAATCTGGAGAACTGGTGCCAGACGAACAACCTTCTTCTAAACGTCTGCAAGACAAAGGAGTTGATAGTGGACTTCAGCACAAAGCAGAAGAGGAACTACCAGACCCCCGTCATAAATGAGAGCCCAGTGGAGAGAGTGGACAGCTTCAAGTACCTCGGTGTTCACATCACGCAGGACCTGTCATGGTCCTGCCACACCAACACCGTGGTGAAGAAGGCCACCTAAGACGCCTGAGAGACTTTAGACTGCCCTCCAAGGTGCTTAGGAACTTCTACTCTTGCACCATAGAGAGCATCCTGACGGGAAACATAACGACCTGGTTCGAAAACAGCACCATGCAGGACAGGCGAACTCTTCAGAGGGTGGTGCGATCATCTGAGCGCATCATCCACACTGAGCTCCCTGACCTGCACTCGATCTACAGCAAGCGGTGCTGGACCAAGGCCAGGAAGATCATGAAGGACCTCAGCCACCCCAGCAATGGAATGTTCTCTCTGTTGAGGTCAAGAAAGCGCTTCCGCTCCCTGAAGGCCAACACAGAGAGACTGAGGAGGAGCTTCTTCCCGCAGGCGATACGGTCTCTTAATCAGTACACCACACAGTACTGATCCACATCCACACATGCTTCTGCACTCTGAACATTCAGGTCATTTGCTCACTAGTCCTCACTACACACCTGCTCTCATGGACATTATGCACATAAGTCACTTTAAATATGCACACAAGTCACTTTAACCATGTCACTTTACTGCATATTTGCACACCGCTGGACATTCCGTTCCTTATGTCCACTCCATTCTACATTTTCTATTTTCTATTGTACAGTTATATCTTCCTTAATGTATATTTGCACCATACAGACATTTTATATTTTATTTTATTCTTCTTAGC
>JAAGKR010012013.1:0-10336 GCA_011419295.1 Clarias macrocephalus
AAAATTCACCATGTCTCCAACTATATACCTGTTAAATTGTAAAATATCACTAGATCTTCCTTCTGATTTAAATTGTTTACTAAATTTCATTACTTACCAGGCAAAGAAATGTATATTAATCTTATGGTCATCATCTCGTGTACCAACTTTAAAGATGGGTTTGGCACAAGTGGGTTAATCTGCTCCCATCGGAAAAACTTACTTACGATTTACAGAACAAATCTGATCTATTCTGGCGGATATGGGCCCCTTTGTGGAAGCTACGTGAACAATCATGACTCTTTCTTTTATGTTTTCTTTTACTGGACTGTTTTGCCCTTGTTTTCCATGTTCACTCTCATATTAACAGATTATTGTTTGTTTTTTAAATGTTTGCTGTGGGTGTTGACTGTATATTGATCTGGCTCTGCTTTTTTTGTTTTGTTTGTTTTTGTTTTGTTGTTGTTAAATACCAATAAATATATATATATATATATATATTAAAAAGTCTTTGAAGTTTGGCATTTTGATAAGACATCCGACACATTAAAATGTTTCTAAAGACAAAACAGGAAAGTTCAGGATATCCATCCTGGGTAATTGATGAAAGGACTAAACACGAATACATCAACAAATACCTGGAAAATGAGAGGATCGAGTTGGATCCGGCCTGCATTTCAGTTAATCCGGCTAAAAGATCTGTGGCTAAACTAGCACTAAATCCACTCTGGGGAAAGATGTGTCAGAGACCTGACAGGTCGAACACCACTTTAATCAGTGATCCCTCACAATTTTTAGAGTTCTTGTTTTCTGATATGTATAACGTGAATCAGTTCTCTTTTTTGAATGATGATGTTGCGATTGTTCGATGGCGTCATGCAGACGATAGACTGATACAACCTGGGAATGCTAATGTATTCATCGGCATTTTCACAACAGCACACGCGAGACTTGGGCGCTACAATTTGATCGGTCGATTAAAGGAAAGGTGTTTATACACTGATACCGATAGTGTAATTTTTAAAAGTAAGAACGATGACTGGATGCCCCCGTTGAGTGATTATTTAGGTGGTTTAACGAGCGAATTAGATGACGAAGATCAAATAGCTGAATTCGTCAGCGCCGGTCCCAAAACATACGGATACAAAACCATAAAAGGTAAAACAACAATGAAAGCTAAAGGTATCACTTTAAATTACAGCAACTCCGAAATCAATCAATTCAAAATCACTGACAGACCTGCTGGATAATCATGTAAAAAATCCGGATCAAACTAGTCAGCTTATAACCGCGCAAAATTAAATTGTGCGAGATAAAGAGGGCTTTCATTTGAAAAACAAACCACAGTTGAAAAGGCTGACTTTACAACTCTCCCTTACGGCTATTAAGTCTCTTTATGTATATACGTTTATGTGTATATATTTGATTTATGCTTTTGTAGTGTTTTAAAACTTGATCGAACATGAATGTCTCTGCTTTTGATGCGAGGATGTTGGGCTGATGTTGGACCCAGTAATAGTGGAAAGTCTTATTTTATAAAAATGTTGTTGGAAAACTGTGTAGACGTGATGTCGCTAGTTCCTGAAAACATTGTATGGTGTTACATGTGTTGGCAACCTCTGTATGATGAATTGTTGGGGAGAATAAATATAAAATTTCTTCAAGGAATCCCTGATTCTCTGTGTGATGATGAACTGTTTCCCCCTAACAAAACAAACTTATTGGTAATCGGCGACTTGATGGAATCTGCGAGTAAAAACGATGAAGTAGAAAAGGCTTTTACTAAATACACACATCATCGCAACCTGTCGGTTATTTATTTGGTTCAGAATCTCTTTTTTCAAGGCAAGACGAGTAGAACGATCAACCTGAACACCAACTACATGGTTCTTTTCAAAAACCCGAGAGATAAGTTACAGATCTGCGTACTCGCGCCTCAAATGTACCCCGGTAACAGCAAGTATTTTTTAGAATGTTTTCAAGATGCCACTTCTAGACCTTACGGGTATTTATTTGTTGACCTTAAAGCTCAAACACCAGAAGATCTCCGCCTCCGGTCTGGGGTGTTTCCACAGGAGAATCCTGCTGTGTATGTTCCTAAGAAAATGTCTTTGAAGTATTGATAATAACGTCTGTTCGCTTGAAAAAATCCCTCCCGTTGTTAGTCATTATATGCGTCTCACCCCCGAAAGAGAGGTTATTTTACGTGATGCATCGACCGAACTCATATTGAGTATATGTGAACTAGCTTTAAACGTTCTTCGAGGAAACATACCACTGACAACAAAACAGTACCGGACTTTGAAAAGGCAGAAAAAATTCATCAAACTTTTTGCAGATAAAAGAGCATAAAACCGCTCAGCTGACCCTGTCTCTACCGAATATACTGGAAAGTAAAGCAGAAGCTACAGCAACCGAAGCTCCTCAATCCCAAAAAGCCAGAATTGTGCAAGAAGTGCTCGCTAACATTTCTGCAAGGAGCAAGAAAAATGCTTCGTACATTATGGATAAAATTTTACAGTCCAGCAATGATGCTTCGTGGAATGATGATGGTGAATTTGTTTTTAAAGGAAAAACTATTGAAGGATCTCACATGGTGGATTTGATTAGGAGTCTCACTGCTCCTTATAGATTTTCTGATAAACAGAGACCATTAGGGTGGAACGAGTTACTACACGCTATAGCTAAATTAAACATACCATTTTCAACAGTACCTAACAGAGATGTCTGACGTAAAATATCTGACATAAAAAGATCTAAAGCTTCGCACCACCCATCACCTCCTAGTCATTTTGTTTACTCATCCTCTTCACACCTAAAAGTGACGACGATTCATATAACCCTAATCCCATGTTTAAATCTACCCCTCTTAAACGTTCTAACTGTGTAGATTTTTAATTGACTTACAAAGACTATGACTGATGTATTTTATCATTTATTTTAATAAACTAATTAAACTGAAAATTTTTGTAAAGCTTTTTCATTTTATATTCCACTACACATTAAATCACAGGGAGGATTAACATATGGTACGCTAACGTTTTTATTTGATTACTTAAGGGTACAAATACATAATATGTATTATTTTACACTTATGTATTATTTTACATAAGTGTAAAAATACACACTTAACTAAACACGAAGTCGTGAAAATCTAAAACACATTGTACACAAGTAACTGAACAATTTCTATTCACTCTAGGATACTTTTTTTTTTTAACAAAAGACACAACATAATTGTCATTTCTGTTTAAATCTTTGCTATACATAGACATAATATGATTAAATGAATAACCTTTAGCTTTGTAACAATCTTGCCCGCAGCATACTGAAGTAAAGTTTTGAACTTGTACAGGGTTATATTTTATAATGCAACAGTTCTTTTGCAGAAAATCATTAATCGAGTGAGGAAAGAGTTCGTAGTCTGGCGGGTTTCCATAAGAGTCAAAAAACTCTTCGGACGACTCATCATTAAGACACAAAGCTAACCAGTGTTCGCCCGGCATGCGTCTCGAATGTGAGCCGGAAACTCTGTCAGCGTATTCATAGGTAGGTCGTCGCAGGCCACCACTCCATGAAATATTTTATCTATTTTAGGACAACTTCTCATGACATCCGTTAGTTCACTTTCTGTGAACTGTTAGTGTCCATTTCTTCACTGGTAATCAATCAGCACGTTTCTTCGGGTATTAATTTCCAAAATGCTGTCAAAACTGGCGTAAATGATCAGATTTACCGTTCTCGGAAGGGCCTGTCGGAATCTGAGTTCCAAACGCATATTCCCCGACTTTATCAAAGATAAATGTTGCCCACAATCATCATCCAGATTCAGGCTGAACGCAAACAGTGTATATCCGTTCATGTACTCTGACCTATTGATTGCTAATGCATGATCCTTTAGTTGTTTTCCTGACGCTAAAATTAAAGAGTGGAATTCACGGACCACATTACCCGTCTGGACGGGTTGAAATGGTTTTGCAGGGTCTTGTGTTCCATCAACACAAAGCGCCACAAATTCTGTGTCAAAATGTTTAAAATTAAAAGGATTTTTATTATACCAAAGGTAACGGTCCAAGGAAAAGATTCTCTTGTGAACAAATGCGGCTCCCTGTGGCTAGACTGAAGGTCTTCATGCAAACTCTCTCGAAAGGTTACTTCGCCATAGCGGTAAGTAGCGCTTGTGCATGTCCGAGTTTTACCGCTGGAGAAACGGATACTTTCAGAGATGCGCTGATAATTTTCAGAATGAAATTGTTATTTCCTTCCTTCATTAAGCAAAATTCATCTTTACTGCGAACCATTTTAATCCTTAAATCAACACTGTTGAGTAAAAGTTTTTCCTGAAAAAATATATCTGAATGAATGTGTCCAATCAAGTCAAAGGCCCTTTGTTTAAAACCTTCGTTGCAACCTTCTGGATCAGTGGCATCCATATGCCCCGCTGTGTCTTTGTAGAACAGTCCGGAGGAAAATTGCGTTTCCAATGTGTCTTTTCCATAGTTGAGAAGACATTCAAAAGCGGCCCGGTACGGATATGTACTGCTAGATTGAGAAATCAGTCGGTCTCCAAGCATGACATCCACTTGTGAAAAAAGTGATGCTACAGGGTAATTAACGACCCCAACCTTTGCATCGGTGGCTATGTTGGTGCCGTCAGGATTAAATATTTTACAGGTCAGATGTAAAAAGGTGTTTTTGATGTCCAGATAAGATTCTGACGTTCCTGGTATGTAGAATTCTAAAGGCGCGTTGTCCGACAGTGCGGAAAGCGGAGAAATTTCAACATAAGTGTAATTTTCAATATTCGTTGGGGTATAAGGTAGTGTGAAAATATCCAGTTCTGACTTTGTACACTCTGGGGACAGACTGTGTAAGAAAGCCATTTAATGATGTTAAAAAATGTTTAGCTGCTTCCTTTTGTGAGAGATTCGATGAGTCTTGCTACCTCTCTGCTTCTTTTTCACACTGGTCTTGATTTTAGTCACCTTGCGCCTTTTATTAGGAATCATGTGACGTTGATTGACCCGGAGGTCTTTTAGATTGCTTACGCGCAATCATTGCAGGACCCGATCCGTCTTGATTCTGAAATTGCATCTTGGTCATGGTGTTGTTCACTACGTCATTAACAAAACCCTTGGCAGCTGTTTTTAAATGAGGTTTAGCAATAGGGAATCCTCTTTTGATGAACGGAACCGCCATTCTAAAAAGACTCTTGAACAATCCTCCTAAGCCCGAGCCGTACATGGTGGGGGCCCCGGAAAATCCCGGCATCCCTGACCCCGCTTGCGTGAGGTAGTATGAGATATAGTCCTGCAGATCTGCATATGCCCTGTTTATCTTTTTTTTTTTACAGACGGAACGAATGTTTAGAGGGTCTGAAGTGTAGTTTAGCTATAAACCTCCCGTAGCTGAACTGTATTTGTCTGTTCTGGTCCGATTTAACTTTGATTACTATATCAGTAATGTGGTTCTTGGTGAGTGGTACGTAATGTGGCTTGTCGTAAGTCATAGTGACTACTTTATTGTTTTCCCCTGTAATATGTACGCATCTCAGTAACGGGACAAAGCTGTCACCGACTCGTTGATACTCAATAATGTCCGTATACACATACATTGTGTAAAAACCCGCATGAATATCGGCAGGGTTTGGCGCTTCTAGATGGTTGGGTGTTAACGGTTTGTCGGGTATCAAACCGAGCATGTAGGCTAAGCTTCCGCTGGTTTTGAAGGTATATGGTTTCAAGCTCTCCAAGCGTATTTTATTTTTCATAGGGTTATAGGTTATCTCCATGTCAAGTTTTAGTCTATTTATAGGTTTGTTAATTTCATTAACCTGTTCATTGATACTGTTATAATACCCATAACTGATATTTAAAAAGTGGTTATGTATTTTATTTCACTCTTGCTGAGTAACGTGACATAGAGAATCTCGCAGTGGTAATGAGTACCAACTATGGACATATTGAAACTCTGAAAGCGCTACCTCCCATTCACCTTTGAGATCGATTGGTTTGGCTAATTTAGTTGTATATTAAGAAATCTTGTTATTGGGGTAATTATCCAGCGATGCGTTGCTTGGAAGAGTTAAATAGAATCCGCTCTCTTCCATGGTTAAACGGTTATAGATTTCTATTCTGCTCGTGACCGTCTTTTTTAAGCTCAGTTGATATGTTAACCACGTCTTTGGCAGGAACCCAGGAATTGAATTTATCAGGCCGCCCCACCCACTTGACCAGACAAACTTTTTTTCGGTTTTGGACCTTGACGGATAAGATTTTCTCTTTTTTGAACGCTTTGTCTTTTCCAATGATAATCTTTTGTAACTCGGGTTCATAAAACGCATCCTCAATTTCTTGATTATCGTAATTACATAGTTTATATACATTGTGTTTTTTACAAAAACCATGTTTTTTTTACTTTGTAGATACAGATTTATGTAGAGTGTATGCATCCTGCTCTGCTAACCAGTTTTTTTTTTTTTTTTATCTCAGAATCATTAACTCTTTTCCCTATTTTCTCAATGATGGCTCTTTGCAAACTTTCAACACCACCATACGACCCCGGGTCTGACGGTGTATAATATACGTTCTTCAACAAACGCTCAGTCATTTTGAAGAATCAGGACAAGAATGACCAAACATCAGTGTAGATTATGCATTTATTCTCAGGTAACGTATAATGTAAGTAAGGTTTACACTTTGTACATTAAATATATCAGATAAATAAATCAGATACTTAAAAGTATTAAAAACATCAACGTTTTCCCTTTCTAAGTAATTTAGAAACACACATCGGTTACATAGGTTAAGATACATAATACATAACTAGTTTTGCAGTCAAAAGGATGACCAAAGCATTTTTTCTGATCATCTACCCATTGACATAGAAGCTGTTTATGAACTTTTCGAGTCCGTAGACAACTTCTGTGTCAACGGGAAGATGATCAGGAAAAATGCTCTGGTCACGGACTATCAGTTCAACATTTTTTAAAGTATGTTGGTGAGCTCAATCTTCAGGCTTTTCTTGCAGTCAGCATTGACGTAGCACGTTTTGCGGTTTCCCATGTGTGTGGCTTGTCAGCCGGCTCGTGGGATGAGTGAAAGGTCCAAAAATCGATCACATCTTCAAAGACTTGTTCACCACAGATTTCTTTTGCTTTCTCTTTCACCTCGTTCACAACAGATTTGATGTTAATCTCATCTCGCCAATCGCACACAGCAACTTCAACGATGCCTTGAATTTTTTCCAGGGATGGCATGTGGTTGATTCCACACAATTTCAGAGCTCTTGCTAAAGTGTATTTCAGCCACGGTTTAAACAGTTTTTTCAGCAATCTGAAGGCGTTCATGTGCAGATAGTAGTTGACTCGGGTGATCAATCGCACATCCGTGGCAGTTGTCTTTCAGATCCTGATCAATAACTCTGTCCAACAGCTCCCCTGTCACAGCACGGATGATGATGGCTAAAGTGGTGGTGGACAGACAGCCGTCATGTTCATCAACGGATTTCTTTTTCCTAGTCTTTTGCTGGTGCCTTCACCTTCTACAAATCCTGAGCAGGCTGCCTCGGTAGCGAGAGAATTGTAAAAATTGGGGCTGTATTCACAAGCCATACTGTTTGCTGGTGCTCAAAAAGCTGATGCTCTTTAACAAGATGGTAAGTCGTCTTCTTATACAGAGAAGGGGAGGAGTCCATATGGTGTGTATGTGTGTTTTGTAGGCGGTGCGTTGTTCCGCTCGGAAGGAGACCTGATCAGAAGAGATCAGCCAGTCTTAGCTTTATTTCAGATGTTTCTTTGTTTCTTTCCAGCTGTAGAAATAAGTCAGCAATTTGTTTAAAGCAGCATCGAAGCTCTTCCCAGCTAGTTTGGTCAAACCTCACACACACGCTGTGCTTGTTCACTTCTAACCAGTCATCACCAAAAAACACAATGTAGCAGTGCAGCGAAACCTCATTCTTAGCTAAATTTGTTAGTCTCATGTGAGACGTGTCCTGTGGGGATGACTTGCTTGTCCATTTACGTTTAAAAGCCTCTGGTGAAAACACATCCAGCACTATGTAATATTCAAGGTCCTTTCACCATTCACGGAACTTTTTCCAATTATTCTGATCAAAAGTTATTCTCTCGGTAGCTTTACTCCAGTCTATGCGTCCTGGTTCCGATAACTTAAACAGCGTAACGTCTTCTTTTTCTTCGTTGAAAATGAAGCCGGCGGTACATCCATTCATCAATCCTTAATATTGAATCTTTTCATGCTCTGAAAATGTTTGAATTCTTGTCAAAGTAGCCTTAGACTTTTTCAGTGCATCCGGACAAGCAACATTATTCCTTAGCCAGAGCTGCCATATTTGAAAGGAAACTGGGTGTTACGTGATATCAGTTACTTTAATCTGATTGGTCAAACAGACTTTTAGAAGACACCTTAATGACCGCTTCCATATGTTGACTTCAAAATTAGGTTGACATTTTGTATATCCCGAAGGAAATAAAAACATTTAGTTTTGTGAGAAAGGAGACAACAAACTTCCTTAATGATTTAAACTCGTGAAAACTATTAAGAGACACATACCCTCAACACCGCCTTTGACCTATCAGCAATCAATCAAAATTTGACGTTTTGTATATCCAGAGGAAAGAACTAAAAACATTTAGACACCAAACTTCCTTAATGACTTAAACATTTGAAAACATTTTACTTTCACAGCAAAAAAAAAAGACAACATTCTTAATGACTTAACAAGAAACAACTACACTGTAATGTACCTTCCATATGGCACCTTTGATCTTGAGAGGTCAATATAGTTATGATTTTATGATGATCTTTGACCTATAAGCAATCAATCAAAATTTGACGTTTTCCCCACTCTATATCTCTCCCTTCCAGCTCCACAGGGACATTAAGGTCGCTCAGAGGATAGTTGGATGTCCTTTACCCTTACTTGAAGAACTTCACAGCTCCTGTTGTCTCAGGAATGCAAAGAAAATTCTTTAGGACCCAACACACCCAGGACATGTA
Source organism: Clarias macrocephalus (assembly GCA_011419295.1). Lineage (NCBI taxonomy): Eukaryota > Metazoa > Chordata > Actinopteri > Siluriformes > Clariidae > Clarias > Clarias macrocephalus. The sequence continues at coordinate 8,997 of JAAGKR010012013.1, forward strand.
CTGTTTGAACGTCTGAACTTTTCAGATCCATAAAGACTAAAACAAACAGACTAAGAAATAGTTTTTATCCTTCAGCCATCACCATTCTGAACACTGCTAAGTGGTCAAGTTGAGCTAGTGCACCATTCATGTTTACAGTATAATTCTGTCTTATGTTTACATTACAGTTTTAAGTTTCATGCCAACACTGGCTAAGGGACAAGTACAACATGTTGTATATCTGTACAGTAGGTAGACAAGGGGAATGTCAAACGACAGTGGGCAAAATAAATCAGTCACATTTCAAGTCATTTGTGAAATGACCACCAAAGTGACATTTTCCCTCACCGCAGAAGTAAGTCATAAAAAAGTCATAATATATTGTATCGAAGAAATACTACAGTCGTGGTAATTTCCACATCTGTGTATTTTATACAACAAACATGAAAAATCTGAACCAGAGCTACTGATATTTACTGTACAATAATGAGTTTTAAAAAAAACATTGGTTAAATGTTTAGACAGACAATCAGGTTCACTAGCCGACAATTTTATTTGTACAAAGAATGAACTGTTATATAGCCTCTATCTGTTTGTATCTGCTTATTGTTGTTAAAAATACATTCAAAGACATCAAACTTTAAATATAAAACAACTGGTTTATTCTTTATTTTCCGGTTTCCCCAAACGGCAGCCTGCAAAATTTTTGAAATATTACTGCTATTGTGTCACAAGTGTAGTTTTAAGAGTTGTTTAGGCGAGACTGCATGTGTGTACAGTCGTGGCCAAAAGTTTTGAGAATTACATAAATATTGAAAATTGGAAAAGTTGCTGCTTAAGTTCTTATAATAGCAATTTGCATAAACTCCAGAATGTTCTGAAGAGAGATCAGATGAACTGCATCGTCCTTCTTTACCATGAAAATTAACTTAATCCCGAAAAAAAACTTTCCACTGCATTTCATTGCTGTCATTAAAGGAGCTGCTGAGATCATTTCAGTAATCGTCTTGTTAACTCAGGTGAGAATGTTGACGAGCACAAGGCTGGAGATCATCATGTCAGGCTGATTGGGTTAGAATGGCAGACTTGACATGTTAAAAGGAGGCTGATGCTTGAAATCATTGTTCTTTCATTGTTAACCTGGTGACCTGCAAAGAAACGCCTGCAGCATCATTGTGTTGCATAAAAATGGCTTCACAGGCAAGAATATTGTGGCTACTAAGATTGTACCTAAATCAACAATTTATAGGATCATCAAGAACTTCAAGGAAAGAGGTTCAATTCTTGTTAAGAAGCTTCAGGGCGTCTAAGAAAGTCCAGCAAGCGCCAGGATCGTCTCCTAAAGAGGATTCAGCTGCGGG
>JAAGKR010012014.1:0-17617 GCA_011419295.1 Clarias macrocephalus
TTTATCAAGTAATTCTAGTTTTGTCTTAATTTTGAGCAGCACTGAATTAAGAGAAATACATAATCTTCACTATTACACTCGTATTTGCTTATTAAACATCCCATTCCCACAAGAGATGCGTTTCCATTTTGCTGTTATAAAACGTTCCACTCGTCTGGGAAGGCTTCCCACTAGATTTTGAAGTGTTGTTGTGGGGATTTGTGAGATCAGGCTCTGATGCTGGGATGTCGAAGTGACACCAAAAGTGGGGTTTGAGTTCAGAACAGCAAACTCAAGTTTGTCCACTTCAACCTTACCACACCAAATTGAAATTTTAAATTGAATTTTTTATTTGTCACATACACAACCATACACAGAATGAAATGCATTAAAATGGTTATATGACTGTCTGTGACCTTAAATGGAAAGATAGAATAGAATAGAAAGGTTTCAATACATTAAAAGGAAAATTGCAGTAGAAGAATACAATTCAACTAAAGATAGAATTACCAAAAAATAATAGTAATAATAAAAATTTTAAAAAAGTAAATAATTTTGTTTTTATTTAGGATGGAATGTACAAATCTACAGATTACAAATTAAAATAGAAATATATAAACTATATAAATTACACAGAATGTGCAAAGTGTAACTGTAACCGGAGAAGCATAGAAAAAATATAGAAAAAATATAGAAGTTTGAATCAAGAATCAGTGAAACATGAATTATAAAATGTGCAAATGTGCAATGTGATAGACAGACAGACAGACAGACAGATAGATAGATAGATAGAGAGATAGATAGATAGATAGATAGATAGATAGATAGATCGATCGATCGATCGATCGATCGATAGATAGACATTGATCCTGAAGGAAATCTCAGACATCCAGCAGCAATAGAGACAGTAAAACAAGGACAGGTTGTTCACTGCAAACTGTCTGTCTTACATAGTGTATATCAGTAGACACATGGTAATGGAAGACCTTTCGAGAACTTGCAAATAGTAGTAATTGTGCAAATAATGTATTTTGTAATTGTACAAAGAACAGCACGAAAGTGACACCGAATGACACTGTGATGTACAGTACTGTTTTTTCCTTGTGCATGATGATGTACATCAAGCCCTGGAAGGTTGTAGGCGGACCCATGGAGGCCAATAGGGAGGACCTTGTACTGCCAGTGGCCCCTTGCTATAATGTGTATATAATTTGCTATAAAGTGTATATTATGTCTTGGCCCTTGCCTCTGGTGTCAGGGTGACCTGCAAATACCCCGTCCAACGTCTCTCTGTTTTGGCCTTCAGAGAGCGGAAGCGGTTTCCTGACCGCTAAATTCAATCAAAATGTTGCAGAAAGAACAGTCCATTGTTTGGGTGGCTGAGGTCTTTTACTATATCCCTGTCCTTGGTCCAGCACCGCTTGCTGTAGTTCGAGTGCAGGTTAGGGAGCTCGGTACGGATGATGTACTCAGCTGATCACACCACGTTCTGTAGAGCTCGTCTGTTTTGCATGGTGCTGTTTCCAAACCAGGTTGTAAAATGTTTCCTCTCAGGATGCTCTCTATGGTGTAGGAGTAAAAGTTCCTAAGCAGCTTGGACAGCTAAAGGCTCTTAGGCATCTAAGGCGGTAGAGACACAGCTTCACCACAGTATTGATGTAAAAGGACCATCGTAGCTCCTCGTGATGTTTTTGTGCACAAGGGGGTTTCCATTCTGGTACAGTGTTTATGTCTTTAGTGAAAGCAAAATGTAATGCTTTAACATACCAGACATTTTATACAGCTGTGTGGCAACAGTTTGGGGAAGAACCTCATATACAGTAGGTCTGATAATCAGCTGGGTGTCCACATCATTTTGGCCATATCTATAAAAATAAAAGAAAGATTTTGTCATTTTGTCACTGGTCAGAACTCTCTCTTTCAATGATATCGTGTTATACATTGGAGAAAAAAATTTCTGTCTGTCTGCCTGTCTGTTCAGACAGATTTTCTCACAGCATCACACAAAACTGTCAGAATATCTCACAGCATCATGCAAAATGGGCTGTACAGATTTTCCTGAAACGTTTGCAGTACTTACAGTAGATTTCTGCCTGAAGTTTGAACTACACCATAAGTGAAGTCAAAATGTTGAGTAAAAGCAATGAGGACAAATCTTCTGTCTAAAAAGAACATGGAAGCATGTGAGGTTCACAAAACTGCATCTGATCTAACCACAATTAAAGTGGAGTTGTTTGGCCTTAAAGTTCGGCGTCTTATTTGCCAAAAAACAAAAATTGTGCTGTTAGTTGTGTTAGTGTATTTAATAATCGAGTTTAAAGTAAGCTACTAATAAGCTACTTGCTCAATGTAAACACCTGCACCAATAGATATTCATTAGAAAAACTAAGCTGAATATATTTCCTGGGATTACATAATATTTTTACTGCTGAAATACTAGTTGCTGGTAAGGCTGGTAAGACTTATTTTTAGCTTTAACCTTTTAACTATTTCTACGAACTCTTTTTACAATGAGTACGTACGCTAGTTATATCTATAAACAGGTTGTTTCTTGAAACAATAACAGTTTTTTTTTTTTGTGGCGAATTAGCTTAGCTTCTGCGAAACACAACTTAAACGCCAGATTAAACTCAAAGTCCCAGCATGCACCGCGCGCAGTGGGCAGGTCTATGGAAACGTCTAATGGGCGGAAACGATGCTAAAAACATTAGCGACTCTCGGGCTTTCTGTGAGTGTTTTCACTCGAACTTTGTAGAAGACTCGGGATAAAACCAGGCGCCTGGACCCTCAGACATCCCCTCACGCCGCGGGGGACGATTGTACACCCGTGAACACTTATTCATTACCAAGTGTTCGGGGTTTTTTGCTTAGCTAGCTAGCTGTTTGGATCTCCCAGTGCAGGTCATCCAAAATGGATGACAGTAAGGTAAGAGCTGCTAACTTAGTTTAGTTCACACACACCCAGCTCACTGCTCTCAGGACGGAACCAGGGACTAGTCGTGCTCTTAGTCGTGTTAGTGTGCTCGGTTGGGTTAGTTAGACACGAGAACTGTCTGTTTTTGGATTTGCTAGTTACTTCGCTCTCTCTGGTCTTTTAATGTAGTTAACTAGCAATCCAGAGCCAGCTGACTGAGTGTGAGGGCGTTCAGTTCACATCTGTTCAGATCCAGATGTTTAGTTCAGGTCAGGAGTGAATGCAGTGAGATGTTTCTGTAGGTTTACACCTCTCTTACATAAACATGTGTCTCACAGTGCGCATGGTTTCTTACTTAATATAGTTTTATATTGGCTCTGGCTGTATTATTTTAGAATTAAATCATTATATTTAAAGTATTTATAAATACCAGACATATAGTCATTGCAAAAATATACTCATTATTAAAGTGCATATTAAATAGCATTTTGGAATATTTTTATTTATTAAAGTTTGACACAATACAGCACCTTTTCTTCTTATTTTATTTAACATTGGCTTAAAAAATATACAGAATTTTTTAAATCCAAATGAATTATAGCAGTTTTTACATATTATTATTATTATTATTATTATTAGTAGTAGTAGTAGTAGTAGTAGTAGTATTGTTGTTGTTGTTGTTGTTGTATGGTGCTATAATACAATATAATGTTGTATAATTTATATATATATTTTTTAACATGGGGCCAGGTAGGTTTGGACAGTTTTTTTCCCCCTTAATAAATGAAATCCTCATTTAAAAACTGCATTTTGTATTGTAACTTGATGATTTAAATCATTTAAGTGTGACAAATATGCAAAAAGAAAAAAAAAATCTGAATTACTTTTTTATGGTATATCATATCATATTATATTATGTTCATCTTCTATACTGGTTATCCTATATACAGGGTCGCGGGGAGGGGGGGGAGGGGGGTAGCAGGAAACTATGGGCACGAGACGGGGTACACCCTGGTGCCAATTCATTACATTGCGTGCACACACACACACACACACACACACACACACACACACACACACTAGGGGCAAATTGGAAACGGCAATAAGCCTAACCTAATTAGACTGTTGGAGAAAACCAGAGTACCAGTGCTGCTTATAATCTAATAATTTTTTTAAATAAAACTTATAATTGAAAAATTTTGTATTAATGATGGCACAATGGCGTTGTGGTTAGCACTGTTGACTTGAACCTCCATGGTCCAGGATTCGGTTCCCGCCTCAGTGTGCATGGAGTTTGCATGTTCAACACGTGCTTGGTGGGTTTCCTCCAGGTTCTCCGGTTTCCTGTCACAGTCCAAAGACTTGCAGATTAGGTTAAATGATGTTTCCAAATTCCCCCCGTAGTGTGTGCAGGATTGTTCCCTGTCCAGGGTGGGTATCTATAGTCTTATGTCCTGAGCCCCCTGGGATAGGATCCAAGCTTCTTGCACCCTGTACAGGATAATCGATATAGAAGATGAATAAGGGAGAGTGTATAGTTCTAACATATTTTAATAATTGTGATTGTAAACATATTGACTTTTTTGTTATCAGTTAATTTAACTATTGTATTATTAGTTGATTATTTCCCTAGAACAAAAATGTCCCAAAATGTTTTACTCCTCTTATACCACTTATTAAAGAAGGACGCTATATTTTTTTTCACTTAATGTAGTGTTGAGTAACACCAGCCACCCTTTTTCTCAGCAGATGGTCGGTGGTAAGGTAAAGAAACCGGGGAAACGTGGCCGAAAGCCCGCCAAAATCGATCTGAAGGCGAAGTTGGAGCGGAGCAGACAGAGTGCGCGAGAGTGTCGAGCCAGGAAGAAGCTGCGCTACCAGTACCTGGAGGAGCTGGTGTCCAGTAAAGAGAGAGCTATCTGTGCCCTGAGAGAAGAACTCGAGATGGTGGGTTCCCCATGTTCCACACGTTCTCCTCGTATAATATAAGCGGTCAGAGTGAAGTTAGACACAGACTCGATCATGTCAGGATAATAAAGGATACTAGAGAGGTACATTTCCTGAAGAAAATGTGAGTGGTGCTTGCTGTGACATCATAGAATTTCCATGTCATAGTCATAGATGTAGCTGATGTCATAGCTGATGTTGGTCTCAATGTTAAGTCACGCCCCCAAACTGTAATTATTCAATAATTTGATCGAAGGACAAATTGGCTACACGCTATGACATCACTTTTCCTAGACGTAGTTGTAACGTTTACAAATAATCATTTAAGAGAGTTGTGACTGGGTGTTGTGGGCGTGTCTGTGAAATGACTGACAGGATGCAATTCAGATACAAACAAACATGTCCTACATTAGCACTGTGACCTTCCACCTCCAGGGTCGAGGGTTTGATTTCCACCACGGATCTGTGTGTGTGTGTGTGTGTGTGTGTGTGTGTGTGTGTGTGTGTGTGTGTGTGTGTGTGTGTGTGTGAGTTTGCATGCTTTTTCTGCTTGGTGGGTTTTCTCCAGGTACTTCAGTTTCCTCTGACAGTCTGCCTGTAGTGTGTGTGTGTGTGTGGCCTGTGATGGATTGGCACCCTGTCCAGGGTGTACCCTGTCTTGTGCCAAACGTCTCCTGGGATAGGCTTCAGGCCCCCCGTGATCCTGTACCCTACACAGTTTCATTTATATACTGTCTGTTTGTTCAGGTAGTCCTCGACTTCGTCCTCGACATCCAAGTTACGAATTTCCGCACATAAGAAACAGACCACGGTTCTATTTCCGGTTCAATCACTGAAGCAGCTCATATGTGTTGTACAAAAAATAGACCCTGCAGTGCAGCAGATACTGATATTTACAATTATATACAATATGTTCAGTGTATAAGTGGATGTATAAAATGTCTAAAGTCTGTATGTGTGTGTGGGGGGCAGGAGAAATGAGTCGGCCACACCGGTTTCAGGGAATCAGTCCGGGGGCATGATTAAAAAAAAAAAAAAAAAAAACGGCTGTCCTGTAAGATTAATCCTAATTAAAAAAAAAATCTCAACAAAACAGTCCAATACATTGGAAAACAGCTCTGAGACGAAATATCATCCAGGATTTCCCTCATGATTTAAAGGCGCAGAGACAACACTGTTACAAAATGAAATTTATATAGACTATACTACATTGACATTATATGATATGCGAGATTTGTTTCGTACGTTTTTTGGCCACATGATGGCAGTGTGGGGAAAGGGGACAGTGATTTAGTCAAGCGGATTGGTTTGCTTTACATTGTATATTCATTTCAAAGGCGTATAAGACTCACTTTTTAAGACTAAAGAACAAATCCAACTTACAAACGTGCTCCCGGAACAGAACCTGTTTGTAAGTAGGGAACTACCTGTATTTGAGGTTGTAAAATGTTGTCATACCTCTATAGTCCTATAGGTGCTCTGAAAAAGATTAATATCAAATCAAGATATTTATAAAATTGTGATATTTACAGAATCTCAATTGTACAGATATTAATTTTACATAATTTTGTAGTAGTGGTAAGAAGAAGTGAAGAATATTGCCTATAGCACCTTAGTTATTCATCAGCTTAGGGCTTGAATCACCCGAGAAGCAGATTTGACGGCTTCGAAGTTGAAATGGCGTTCAGAGATGTGATAACCCATATAACATTTATTCTCTTTATTTTTTTTATTTTTTAAAAATTTTTTTCAGTACAAGCAGTGGTGTATCGCCATGGACCAGGGAAAAATCCCATCGGAAATCAAAGCGCTTCTAACAGGAGATGATCAGAAAGGCTCACAAAGCAGCAGCGCCACCAAAATACCCAAAAATGGCAAATACAACTCCTCAGGCATCAGCCAGAGCAAGACGACTTAGAAGAAGAAGCTTCTCTTTAAAGACAGTCCAGACTCGCTCCGGATACCGAAGAGGGGCGATCGATAGAGCTGTGTAGACTGGTATATTGAAGGAGGGAAGGACAGTGCAAAAGTCTCTCTCACACACATTTATTTTTCTTTTGGTAAGGAACACTAAATCACATCCACAGTGCTGTGTTTTTCCTTTATTCTTGTCTCAGATCAGATTTAGAAAGAAGTGAAAGCCGACAGTGAGGCAAGATGTGAATTCTTGCAGATTCAAGAAAGTCCGAAAACAAATTGTGCAAGAAGGCAACACGCATCAACCTCCAAAGGACAAGCGAGACGTGCGCACACACAGGGTGTGGCAAGAAAGATTAAGCTCTAAGCACTTTAAAGAATTTTTGAAGATTTGCATAGCACTGGGTTAAAGCTCTTCGTTCTTGTCGATGTTGCGGAGTCAAACCTGTTTTGATTCAGATGTATTTATTCCTTAATGAAACGTAGCGCACTTTCCTTTTTCTTTTTTTTCCCTCCACAACTGTAAAATGTGGATTCAGCTTTTTTTTTTTTTTTGGAGTCACTATAACTCTCTAGCTAAGAGTCGTCTAGCTTCTGTTTTAAGAAACTCAATTCTGGTTTTATTACTTTGACTTAGTCACTTATATCTGCCTTGACTCTGTGTCTATCTTTCGCACACTTGTGCAGATTTGGAATCCGAACTCATTATGATGCTGAGAAATCATGTTCAGCTTCTTAATTAATTAAACATGCACACGAACACCACTGGACAGTCCACTTAAAAAAAAAAAAAGTAAAGAAAGAATTAGTCCGTAAATAGAAAATTAACTATTTGTACGAAAATCGAGTTCAAGGCGCTAATCGGACGTGTTGCTAAACAAGCAGTATTTTGTACAATATGACTAATTTGATCGTCTGAATTGGTGATGTTTATATTTATGTAGACCACACAAACAAATCAACATTAAATACGTAAGTAACGACTCACTAATGAATAACGTACTGTCGGACAGTGATGCGTTTGTGGTTTCTCCTTTCCTGCCTGTCCATTTCCAATAATTATGATGTTATTATTTTGCACAGAAATATATGGATATTTTTATATTTATGTATAAAGTATGTATAGAACCTGTTGGCAAAAGCTGAAATTATTTGTCTATGTAACAAAAAAAAGATATATAATAAAGATGTGCAATTGCTTAGCGTAAAATATTTCCCTCTGTTTGGTTTGTCCTTGGTCCTGAACGTTGGATTCGGTACTCCTGACTGTGCATGACTTGTTTCATGACTCAGATAGCGTACATTTAAGAAACAGCGAGCAAAACATTTGGTCAAACATCAGGCGGTAACCTTAAGTGATGGAAGGGAAGGGGTTCATGTATTCATGTATCGCCACACTGACTCAAATCGTTTTTTTTTAAATGAGCAGTAAAGTCTTGCAGTTCCTCTATAATCCTACAGAATTTAGGATTTAAACTATTCTCATATTGTGAAGAATAGTTCACAGCATCCTGTGTTCAAATTATTGCATAGTCATATTTACAGAATCGCAGTACAGATCGATTTGGCACCGAGGTATCGCAATAATATCGTATCAGGTGATCCCTGGCGAATCCTGTCCCTAGTAACCATGGAGACATCCCAGTCCCTTAGGCAGTGAAACAGATCCACCTGTTCATGATCACCGCCGTGTCTCAAACGACGGACACAACTTGTGAAGGAAATGAGCCTGGTGTTGATGCATAAAGCTATAAGTCATGATCTCTGGAAACCTTGTGTCATTTCCAGACTTCCATAGACAGTTTATTGATGTTTTGAATAGTTTGATGTCTTACTTTAAAGTCCATACACATACTGTGTTTATATAAATGAGACACACCCCATCACAAAACAGCAGTGAGGTCTCATTATGGAGAAAAAAAATGTAATTGTCCAGTACAAAAGTGGAAGAAGGGATTTTTTTTGGTCATGAAACAAAAAAAGACACACACTAATGTGTAAGACCAATCAGAATGTGTGAAAATGCTAAAAATGAAAATTCCCTTTCATATACCTGTCATATAAAACATTTTGTAAAACATTATAAATATAAAACAAATTCTATACGTATCATGATTTTATAATTATTCAAATTCGATATTACAATTTCCCCGATATATATATATATATTTTTTTTTTTTTACAATTTTAAGCCTTTAAAAAAGTTTTATGATTAATAACCGTAGCTCATTCTTTATAACATTAGTTTTCTCACTTACAGTTTTCTTACAATACGAACTAACTTCAAATGCAAGAGTTTAACATTTAACTGAGCAGCATGCGGCACATATCATGGGATGATAATATATGAAAATGAATATATTTTACCTCCTCAAACACTCAAAACTGTGAGTGCGTGATTTTTGACTAATTAGACAAATTAGCTCTCATTAATCAGCGAAGTTGATTAGCGAAGGTGATTTTTTTTTTTTTTGCTAATAGAATCCCCACACTCCCTTAATTCTTTCTCCGTTTTCGTCCATAAATATGCTTGAACCTGATATAAAATTTCCCACCTGGTATGATGTCATTCTAGACAATAATTTAAAAAGTGGGGGAGGGGCATATTTTTCATAGCTCCTCCTTCAGCTCGACTCTTAGGCACGTTTTCAGTGCAGTTTTATTTTATGCGTTCTGATTGGTTAGAATTGATTGGTTTAAAAAATGCATTTCAAAGAGGTTTTTGTGGAGAAACAGTTACTCAGCTCATTTGCGTTTAAAACTACAGACGGTGAAGCCGCACGTCTGAAACGGAAGTTATTCCGGAGAGTTCGGCTGGAGCGTCAACAGACGTTTCGGAGACCCCAAAGACTAAAGTTCAGTTGTGACTAAGGTGTATAATAATATTTTCGATTTTTTTTATTTCATTCGTCGACAGACAATGGACCACCATTCACTAAACCATTAAACCGTGCAAAAGCATGGAGAACAATGCCATTGTTTAAATGCCTTCATTTACGCAATGATGGTGTGCCGATTGAAGTAGCTTTCATTATTCATCGTGTAAATGGATCTCAATGTTATTAAAGCTCTGTAGTGATCCTCACAGAAGGCTGTTACTAAAACATTAAGGAATGAAACCTGTATCTGTTTCTTTCTTTCTTTTTTTATTATTGTTTAATGCAACACAGTTTTGGACATTTCCTGGAATAGGATGCGTCTCCTATAGGACGTAACACTCTATGGTAAGAAACAAGAACTTCATCACAGCAGTGGCGTGGTGAGAAGTGCCGTTCATCGATTTCGGCGTAGACAGAGAAGCCATTCCTCTCACAAACCCACAGAACAACTCTAGACTGCATGGACATACAGTATACTGTAGATAGGACAGACTCACGGGTCCGTTCTCCCAACAAGCGGCATCCGAACTGATGGTTCAGTTTTGCATGACAACGTTAATAATCACGAGAAACAACACACAGGAAGGAATTCAACATTACGTAACGTACAGTACTACAGACAGAAATGACAGAGAAGAGCTTCTCCTCATGAAACCATGACACAGACACCTGGCTACTGAGCAAGTTTTTGCTTTTTGACATGTCCTGCTTCTTTGTTTCGTTTAGAATGAGTAGCACGTTCAGCTCCCGATGCTAGGTGTGTTTAAAAAAAAAAAAAAAAAGTCAACCTAAGCATCTTTGAGTTCCACTTGGACAAACAGGTCACCTTGTATTCCGCTCTATACAAACGTGTTTGGTGGGTTGACGCTTATAGGCCAGGCCAGTTTTTTCTCTTTCGCTTCTCGGTCAAAAGTGTCATACACGGAATCCTTGATCAGAGTTTTCGGCGGCGCCGGCAAGTCTACAACCCCCACGTAATTTTTTTTCGCTATCCGCGAACTGGCGGTGATGGTATACGCGTTGCTGCGGTAGCACTTCATGGATGACATGCAGAATGTCTCTCTCATTCCTCGCCTGAAATTGGCGTTGTACACCGAGTAGAGCGTAGGCTTCGAGGCAGTGGAGCTGAACGACATCCACGCGATCGCTACAAAGAACAGCGCCCCCCGCCTGCTGGGTCCTGCGGATACATCGGGATGCCAGAGCTGCGCTACGTAGAAAGGCATCCATGTAAGGAGGAACACAGTGTTGAGCATCAGGAACATCTTAATGGTTTTGACTTTTGTCCTGGGCACGATGTTCATAGTCCTGCGCACCGTGCGTCCGTCTGCGCTGATCCGCCAGATGTAGCGCACTACCCTCTGGTAGAAGGATAAGATTAGAAGCGCTGGAACCAGGAATCCAAACAGGAGGTGGACCAGAGCATAGGCCAGACCGTCCCAAGATCCTGGAAGGAAAAACTCGCAGTGTCTTTGTGTGATGGACGAAGAAGATCCGTAGAAGAAGAGGCACGGGGAGACGAAGGCCGCGTCGAAGAGCCAAGAAGCCAGGATCATGCGTTTCGCCTTCTCCCGAGATACTTTGAAGCTCAGCGGATACACAATAGTGTAGAAGCGATCCACACAGATGGAAAGGAGCACGTAGACCTGCACGCCGGGGCACAAGTGCTGGATGTAGCGCACTGCCTTGCAGGCCGCCGCACTCAGGGGCCAGTGTCCAGTCGAGACCTGGAGCAGAACGAACGGGGCGCAGCCCAGGCTCAGCAGCAAATCAGCACATGCCATAGACACTACAAAGTAATTTGTGGTCGACTGAGTTCTGCGGCTGCGGTGTATCACCAAACACACCAAAGCATTGCCTAGAACCGAGACTAGCCAAAAGACTCCAAGGATCAACCCGAGAATGGTCACTTCTGCTGGACTGAGCTCGTAAGACACCTGGGTGTTGTTAGGTTGGAACGAGGTTGTGTCCAGATTGCAGGGAGGCGTGGGGGTACTGGACGCCAGGGTCGACTCGTTGACCCTCTCCGAATTGTTCAGCATCAGGTACGGCAGGAGAGTCGTGTGCAGAGACGGCTTCACGGCGTCCATCGGCAAAGCGTACACCATTTCTGTAGCAGTGGTAAGTCAGACCTGTAACAACACGAGAGGAATATCATGAGTAAAGTCTTTTAAGGTTACTTTTTATTTTCAGGACTGTATCAAGGAAACAAGAACTGTATTATTTAAGTCAGGGTCATAGTTCTGGAGTATTTTACAAGGACAAAACACACACATTACTAGTCCAGGTTTTCTTTTCACAGGTTAGCATCAAGGACTTTTGTTTACCAAAGGGAGGACGCAAAGTCTAACGGTGTTTTCACATTAGTCACGATTGATTTGTACCATACCCAGGAACGACTGCTTCCCCTCCCCACTCCCCTGCTGTCTTATTATTTTTCTCCGTTTCTGGTTATGATTGCGTATTCAGAATTATATGTGCATACAGGGATTTCAGAACAGTGATCTACTTCCCTTCTCAGGAACGACTGGCTTCCATATCTGATTCGATCTGTGTCCCTGTACGCTGTATGGTTCTGGAGACTACCTTTTCCAGCCGACTCGGGTGCGATTCCCAAGCGCGGAACGGTTCCTTTCTCACTGATCAAAATGAACCAGACTTTGGAATCAAGTGTTCTCAGAAACGATCCAGGGGCCCTAATGTGAAAACGCCCTAAGTGTGCTTTTACACTACAGTCTCAGGCACAGATCTGAGAACACTTGACCGCAATGTACGCTCCAAAACATGTCTAAGTTTTGCGGATCAGTGTACAAAATGTGGTCTCGTACACGGTATGCTGTCCTCAGACTTTGCTCCGTCTCCAGGCATGGGATTGGACGCTCTTAATGCCAATGGCATCCGCAAATCGCATTATCTGAACTGCACAGGCGTAGCTGATAAAGCAGGTGAGGGGGGGGTGCTCATGACATTTACTCCAAAATATTAGACATAGTGTGAAGGTTGACTTCCTTGTATTTGTCTTTTCTTCATGTTGATTGAACGCTCACAAACCAACTAGGTACTGCCACCTCCTGTATCGGAGAGCGTAAATACACAAATATACTCAGGTACAAAACTTATTAATAATGTGGAAGCTGGCCAGAGGGGCGTTGGGGATATAGTCATACACTGGCATGATATGAATCAAGTGTGTCTAGTAAAAGCACCCTAACATCTACTTTCTACTGATGCTCATAATGGGATGTGTGACACCCATGGAGGAAAGCACTGTCTGTCAGTTTTTAAATTATTTGTTTTATTGATATATCCTTTATTTTTCTAATGCTGTGCTAGCGATGTACCCACAGATTAGTTTAGCACCAAGGACCACCCGATATTATCACGATTCCTAGGTGCTGATTCGATTTGTATTGCGATTCTTTTTGTTTTTTATTTAATATAATTTTTTTGTTTAGATTTTGTTACAATTCTAAACAAACTTTTGTCCTGTGTGGTAATTTCACTCTTACCACACAGGGTGCTGTGCCACCTGTAGGGACATGGAGGTACTACAACATATTACCACCTCAAATGCAAAATATATATAAATGAAAAAATAACGCTGCCACGATGGCATAGTGATTAGCAGTGTGGCCTTGCACCTCCAGGATCGAGGGTTCGATTCCCAGCTCGGGTCTGTGTGTGTGTGTGTGTGTGGAGTTCGCATGTTCTCCCCGTGCTTGGTGGGTTTCCTCCGGTTTCCTCCCAGATTAGGTTAATTGGTGTTCCCAAATTTGCTGTGATGTGTGCATGTGTGTTCTGTGATAGATTGGCACCCTGTACAGAATGAACCGAATTCTTCTGGGAGAGGCTGCGACCTTGTATAAGATAAGCGGTATAGAAGATGACTGAATGAATAAATACAACCAGAGACTACCGTGTTCATGCTCTGTGATGACTGAACATAACTCAAATTGCTCACTATTAATAGTATTACTGCAATTTTCCCTAAAGGGACATGACAAAATATGTTTCCATGGCAATAAAATCCAGCGAGTCCCCTGCGACCAACGTTGGCCTTTTGTGTTCGCAGGATAATACATTTCAATAACAATTGTTCTTCTCCTGCTGAGGTTTTTGTTCTGGAAATGAGCCGCGGATCAGCCATAATGGTGTCCGTGGCCATTTACATTTTAGTTAATTAAGATTTTCCTGGCTCAGCTGATCGCAGCACGGCTGCTTGGGGAATAGAACCGGCAAGGAGATGCCGTTTAATGAAGTTGTACAGAGCAGACTCGGGTAATTACTTCTGAGAAAGGCAGGCCACGTCTGCTTTCATGTACGCGATAAAGCGGAGCGGATGACGGCAGCACAATTAAGGGCTGAACAGGGATGGAAAAGTGTAGGAAGGTCAAATTATGGAGAATTAAATTCGCAGAAGCTGTCACAGTTTCCTCGGAAGTAGCTCGGCACTTAATAACTGAGGAAAAAAAAAACGGTGAAGCTGTGCTGCTGACTATAAAAGTTTTACGTTGCTAATTAATAAAAGGGACGGGAATCAACAAGGACCTCCTGATACGATATTATATCTATATATTTTATAAATATCCTGAATCGATATTACATTCGTTTTTATAAATAAACAAAGCAAATAATTGGCTCCTGCAACACAGGAAGCTGCGCTGCCTGCCAATGTGTGAATCGTTTAAAGCACCACCTGCAGGATCATAGAGGAACTGCAATGTTTAACCATCTAAAATGCAAACATACTGTAAATAAATGAAAAATGAACACCATGTAGTCACTGTGGAGTTACAGAAATCTAAAAGTCTACTGTACTCTACATTACTGAATTAAGTTTTTCCCATCTCATGGTAAATGTAAGCACTTTCACACACTCACTCATTCTCTATACTCGCGTATCCTGATCAGGGGTCACAGGAGGCCTGGGGTCTAAACCCTTGACCACAGAGGTGTAAGTTCACAGTTCTAACCGCTACAACACCATGCAGCCAAATCTAAACATCTCTATATAAATAGATTGATTCTGATATCTAAATGACTTCAATCTTTTTATTCAGTGTTTTTATAATTTTGTAAAGAACACAATGTATGAGACTTTTAAAAAGCATATTAATTAGAATGTTTTAGAGGGTTATAGATAATTTTACAATAAAGCCAATTAGCCAACAAACAACATCTTGTTGAATTAAGGTTATTCTTAACTCTCACTTTAATTTAAGATTTCCTGATTCAGCGGCATGGTGGCTTAGTGGTTAGCACTGTTGCCTTGCACCTCCAGGGTCTGGGTTCGATTCCCATCTCTGTGTGCATAGAGTTTGCATGTTCTCCCCGTGCTTTGTGGGTTTAACTGCCGTTCCCAAATTGCCCGTAGTGTGTGTGAGTGTATATGATGGATTGGCACCCTGTCCAGGGATAGGCTCCCCCGCGACCCTGAATACAGGATAAAGCGGTATAGACGATGAGTGAGTGAGAGTGAGCGGCATGGTGGTTACCACCTCCAGGGTAAGGGTTCGATTCCCGCCGTAGTGTGTGTGAATGATAATCAGGTGTCGAGCTGGCAACCCGACCCCTTAGTAACTGACAGATATATCTCCAGAGTGAGGAGTATCGGTCGCCTCAGGCATGTGGACAGACCAAGTTGCCAAAAAAAAAAAAAAAAAAGGACAATCAGGAGTGTATGGATCTGCTTGATTTATTCTCAGCCTCAACATCTACTGGAACTGAGAATGTTGCCAAATTGCAATAAATAACATGCAATAAAGCATGAATGTGTTTCCCATTTTACTCTACATTTTACAGGATCTTTATTTTTAACTTTTAACTGTATTATTATTTTTTGCTTATTTTTTTTTAACTGAAAATTCAAAATCAAGGGAAAATAAAGGTGTGCAAAAAAAACAAAAAAACAATCGGATTCAATACCATTAGCGTTTGCGTGATCTTGTAGCGATGAGCTCACCAAGTCACCTCAAGGCAGCATCATGTTCTGAATGGGCGAAGACTAACAGTCTGTCTAAAACACAACAGCGTGTGCTGTGCTGTACAAACACTACACCTGACCTTCACTCTCATTATTCATTAAGTGCATTGAGGGAATGCGTGCTTAACACCGGCTCCCAGGGATGGCGCTCATTTCCCTGCAGCCCTGCGCTTATCTCAGCGCTGTGTTTACCCTGGTGGCCTCTTTCCTCTATCTCTGTCCTCCATTCCCAGGCAACGGCAGTTATCGAAACGAGCCGGAGTGACATGGCTGCCATTTCTGATCAACTATTACTGTTGTTTTATGTTATTTTTATTATTAGGACCAGACCAGTAGATAGGTGTGGGGCATGGAGAAGATGTGCCCAACTGCTGATAAGGATTAAATATCTTTAATATAGACAAATTATCTGGTATTTCCTGATGTTTGTACTAAATCCAACTTTATTTATGGAAATAAATGCTTAGAATGAACAAAAATTATGCCACGGAACAAGACTATTAAGAATGACATAACTAGAAGTGATGTGATTTTTTTTGGCAATGTTGTGAGGGCACAGTGAATGAATTGATCCTTCTGTCCAGTAATCCATCAGTGACAAATAAAACATGGTGCTGAAAAAAAACGTCTTCATTGATTATCATTTGCACCTATGCACTGGAAATGTGAACAGCGTTTTAGGACAAAATGATACGGAGGTGATGATTGTAATGATCATAACTGAGATTGGTCATGGTATTACAGTCATTAATGAGACTGTTGATGTTGTGACGGTGTGATTATTGAGATTAGTGATGGATTGATGATCATTGGATTGATGGTGGATGATGGATTGATGATCATTAATAAGACTGGTGATGATGTGATTGTCATTAAAAAAGGGTGATGGTGTGAAGAGTCATTAACAAGGTCGGTGATGGTGTGATGGTCATTAAGGAGAAAGGTGATTGTGTGATGGTCAGTGTGATGTCATTTATGAGATTGGTGATTGTGTGATTGTCATTAACAAGACTAGAAATGATGTGATGTCATTAACGAGAGTGGTGATAGTGTGATGGTCATTAATGAGACTGGTTATGCTGTGGCAGTCATCAACATGACTAGAGACGATGTGCAGGTCGTAAATGAGACTTGTGATGGTGTGATTGTCATTTATGAGACTGATGATGGTTGTGATAGTTATTGACGAGACTGGTGATGGGGTGATAGTCATTAATGAGACTGGTGATTTTGTTAACGAGACTGGTGATGATTTGATGTCATTAACAAGACTGGTTATGCTTTGACGGTCATTAATGAGATGGTGATGGTGTGATGGTCATTGATGAGACTGTTGATGGTGTGATGGACATTAATGAGATGGTGATGGTGTGAATGCCATTAGTGAGACTAGTGATGGTGTGATGGACATGGTGTAATGGACATTAATGAGATGGTGATGGTGTGGTGGACATTAATGAGACTGTTGATGGTGTGATGGTCATTAACGAGACTGGTGATGGTGTGAGTGACATTAACGAGACTGGTGATGGTGTGATGGACATTAATGAGACTGGTGATGGTGTGATGGTCATTAGTGAGACTGGTGATGGTGTGAGTGACATTAACGAGAATGGTGATGGTGTGATGGACATTAATGAGACTGGTGATGGACATTAGTGAGTCTGGTGATGGTGTGATGGACATTAACGAGTCTGATGATGGTGTGATGGTCATTAGTGAGACTGGTGATGGTGTGTTGGTCATTAGTGAGACTGGTGATGGTGTGATGGACATTAATGAGACTGGTGATGATGTGATGGTCATTAGCGAGACTGGTGATGTTGTGATGGACATTAGTGAGACTGGTGATGGTGTGATGGACATTAGCGAGACTGGTGATGGTGTGATGGACATTAGCGAGACTGGTGATGGTGTGATGGACATTAATGAGACTGGTGGTGGTGTGATGGTCATTATTGAGACTGGTGATGGTGTGATGGACATTAATGAGACTGG
>JAAGKR010012015.1:0-13471 GCA_011419295.1 Clarias macrocephalus
ACACACACACACACACACACACACACACACACACACACACACACACACACACACACACACACACACACACACACACACACACACACACACACACGGACACACACACACACACACACACACGGACGCACACACACACACAGACACACACGGACGCTCACGCACACACACACACAGACGCACACACACACACACGGACACACACACACACACACGGACGCACACACACACACACGGACACACACACACACACACACACACACAGGTATAAAGATGTGAAGTGAGGATTCAGAAGGAGATAAATAACAACAGGTAAATGCTCAAGTTTTTATCCCTGCTATAATGAGAATAAGTGAAAGAAATAAAGAAAGAACGAGATCTTTTCTCTCCTCTGAATTAGCATCAGTGTTACCTTGACTGGTTTTAATAATGGAAGTTCTAATCTAAAAAGAACAGAAGAAAACACAGCATCCATTTACGAGTCAAAGCTAGAAAGCGGTTGAGAAACATCTCTCTCTCTCACACACACACACACACACACACACACACACACACACACACACACACACACACACACACACATTAATGTGTGCTCAGTCTGTCTATTTTGGTGTTAAATTAATTACTCTGTCCTTCTCATCAGAACTATAATCACACATTAATCGTACAAATGCACTCATGCGCGCACGCACACACACACACACACACACACACACACACACACACACACAGTCCCTACTGGTCTTGGTTATGTGCTTATATCAGTGTTAGTGCTGCTGTTTGCTTTAGTGCCCATGTTAGTATTAAGTGCACTTTCATATCACAGTGTTTGTTTTGTATTAGTATTTGTGTGCATTTGTGTTTATATCAGTTTAAATATTTGTGCATTACTGTTTGTATTCATGCAAGTCTTTGTATTAATCTGTGTGTATTAGTGCTTGTGTTTGTTTGAAGGTTTCTGTTCATATTCGTGTTTCTATAAGTGTTTGTGCGTAATAAGTGTTTAATTGTTATTAGTTGTGTTTGTTTTAGTATCTGTGTTCATAGCAGAGTTAGTGTTAGTGTCGTGTATGAGTGTTTATTAGCATGTGTGCATTAGTTTTTGTGTTCATATCACTCTTTGTATTAGTGTCTGTGTTCATAGTAGTGTTTGTGTTAGTGTTTGTGTTTATATCAATGTTTGCATTAGTATTTGTGTTTGTATGTTATTGTTAGTATTTGTTACTGAATTACTGTGTGTATTCATGTGTGTATTAGTGTTTTTATTCGAATTTTATTAGTGTTGACATTGGTATTTTTGGTTTGTATTAGTGTTTATGTTTATGTTTGTTTTAATGCTTTTAATAATGTTTGTTTGCTTTATTGTTTATGTACATGTAAGTGTTTCTATTAGTATTTGTGTTCTTAGTGCTTATGTTCATATTGGTGTTTGTGTTAGTGTTTGTATTAGTATCTTATTAATGTTTATGTTCACAATAGTGTTTGTTTTCATGTTTGTTTTAATGTTTTTAAAACAAAGTCTCTGTGTCTGTTTTAGTGTTTGTGTTAATGTTCATATTTGTAGTAGTGTTTGTTTATGTTAGTGTTCATGTTTCTGTCCATATTAGTGTTTGTTTAAGTGATTACATTAGTGTTTGTATCAGTGTTAGTCTGTATGCGTTATATATTACATGTTTATTTATATTAGTGTTTGAATAATTTCTCTGTGTGTTCATGTTTGTGCTCATAAAACTGTTAGAATAACATCATGATCAGGATGAACAGTTTAACCCGTTTAAGCACTAACTAGCGCATTAGCTTTACGGAGCATTACAGTAGAGCTTGTGAAGTTGTGGAGGTGAGTGTACTGTATTAGCCTCGCTATTCAGGTGGGTGAAGCGGTTGCCTGGCAACTGGGAAATATGGACGCCATCTATAACCTAATTAATGACTGGGGTTAATGACTTTAAACAAACAGTGATTACGATTCTTTTTAATAGACAGTGAAATGTAGATGTTTAACATCTGTATTACTCATTAATAAAAAACAGAGCTAAAATTACAGACATCATGACTGTCACGACTCGTGTAATTGTGTTTCACAACAAAAACATTGCAGACTTCACATTTCACATAAGCCATTACACACATATTAATACAGTAGATACTCTTAAGGACCATAATGTACCGCCTACAGAAGGTCCCTTATCTTTGCCGGTCAGTGACACAAGATCCGTAAACAGGTCAAGAACCCATCTGAGGTGACTGCAGTCCAGCTTAATCAACACTAGACTTGTAGTGTACTATTCAGAATGTATAAGGGGGCATTTCCTATACTGTGCAGGATACTGCAAACGGCTGTAAGGACAATCGCTCTAAACAGCTCTCTGCTGGGTATATAAGGGCACTACACATACTGGGTGTAAAGACATTCTATCACACACTGAACCACACAGATTTTACACACTACACAGTGTCCAGTACAAAGTCTTCTAGGGAATAAGTGTGAAATAGTGCAACTATAGAACACTAATATACTGTAGGCTCATGATCAACTAATATAAATCTCCTCATACCCTGTGTAGGGCACTAATCTGATACTAGACAAGAACATGAATGAGATAATGATTCTTCCTAAATAATGCACTTCATGTCAGCTCGGGAGTCATTTGGGACTGAGCCCACTGTTCCCTAAGGGGGTGGGAGATGTATCACACATCCACTCAATTCACACATCTTCTCAGTAGTGCACACTCTGTCTGGTAGGGACTAAAAAGAGCTAGAGTGCACTATAACTTGGCAATGTATACCCTATAAACTTTTATCAGATTATAGACCCTATATAGTGCACACTAATCAGACATTGCTCTCTTATCTAGGATGAATTCGACCCTATATAGTGCATTATTAGTCCAGTGAGTTTTTAGCGTCCTAAACGTAACGTTATATGCATTACACAGGCTGTAATAGTTGGACTAATTCATGTAGTTCACTATGTGGGGTCTAGTACATTTTATTAACCCCCTATATAGGGCACTACATTGACAAACACTTATAGAAAGAGCATGCACAAAGCAATGATAATGATACTATGTAGTGTATATCTACCATTAAAGTGCACACACACACACACACACACACACACACACACACACAGAACCTCAATGAAATAATGAGATACTCTTTTGACCTGCCATTCTGTTTCATACACGCGCACACACACATACATAGTACACACACACACACACACACACACACATACATAGTACACACACACACACACACACACACACACACACACACACACACAGATAAACTGAATGGGATGAGACCGTCTGCATCTGGACCTTATGTGTATAAATCAGCAAAACTAACACACACACACACACACACACACACACACACACACACACACACACACACACACACACACACACACACACACACACACACACACACAAACACACTTACCTGTCATTAAAATCCAGATTGGTAGAGGGAAGAGATGAAAGATGAGAAAAATCAATCACCCCGTTTCTCATCCAACACGCTTTGAGAGACAGCGATGGAGAGAGAGATGGAGAGGGAGGGATGGAGAGAGAGACAGTGAGAGAGAGGAAGGGAGGGAGAGAGAGAGTGAGGGACTGAGACAGAGGAATGGAGAGAGAGAGAGAGAGAGAGAGGCAGACCGAGTGACAGGCCATGAGATGGAACAACAGAACACCTCCGAGGTGTGTGTGGCGAGGAAGAATAGAGCGAAGATTCCAGCTCGTCCGTTTTTTCATTTATTGCTCCAGATGGAGGAATGACGAGATATGTAGAGTGGGAGAACCCAACCACACACACACACACACACACACACACACACACACACACACACACACACACACACACACACACACACACACACAAAGCTGCCTGGATATACCTGTTAAGCACAGACCAACACACACATACACACACTAACACACTCACTCACATGCACACACACACACACACACACATGCACTACAACCCTTGCGTTCTAGCTACTGCTAATGATAACTACTGCCTTCTCTCTCTGTATCTCTCTCTCTCTCTCACCGGTGGATAGATGGATGGTGAGAGGGAGGGAGCGAGTGATGGCCACAGCACCAGCCGTGCATTAGTATTCAGTGGGAGAAGATAACTAGGAACACGCGGTTCGAGTGAAGGATGCAGGGAAATAAATGAGAGAGTATGGCGCCCTCTGCTGGTCTAACACTGTCTACTCCACATAAGGGGCTAAATTTTATACATTTTGTGGGATGCTTATATAACAGACCGGGCACTGAACCCGCACCCAATGAACTTTCACCCAATCAACATATACCGAGGTATTGAACCAGTGACAGGTGAAGTAAATTATACTGGTGATCTGGTGGCAGCTGTGTGTAATAAACTAGTCACTAAGTACACAGACAGCTCTTGAAGTTACTGCAAAAAAAAATGGGCAGTGTAAGGATTTGGGTGGCTTTGACAAGGACCAGACTGTGATGTCTAGCCAACTGGGTCAGTGGGTCTTTAAAACTAAAGGTCTTGTGTTATGTGTCCAATCTGTAGTGATCATCACCTACCAAAAGTGGTGAAAGAGAGGAAAACTAGTAAACGCACTACTGTGTAAAGCCTTTCCCAGCACATCCCAAAGATTCTTATTGGGGTTAAGGTCTGGACTCTGTGGTGGCCAATCGATGTAGGAAAATGTCTCGTGCTCCCTGAACCACTCTTTCACAGATTGAGCCTGATGAACCCTGTGATTGTCATCTTGGCATATGGCCATACCATCAGGAATAAAAAAAACTCTGGTCATTCAGTACATTCAGGTTGTTGAATTCATTGTTTGGGCACACAGTGTTGCTGAGCCTAGACCTGAGCAGCTGAAACTGTCACGCTCTCGGCACTCTCGTGCATTTCATTTGACATTTCCGTTCCCACGCTGTCAAGCTCCTCATCCTCTGGTTTGTTTTCCCACGCTGTCATGACATTTCCCACGCCCCCGGACTGCCCCACCTGCACACCGGTTTCTCATCCGGCGCTGATTTCCTTGGGTTTATAGGGAAGCGCAGCACATCAGTTCTTCGCCAGATTATTGAGTGCTCAAGCCAATTCTCTCGTGTTTATTTTTTGATTGTGGGGGGAACCACCAAGTCACACTTTGACCATCCCATTGACCCCAGGACACAGGATGTCCTGTCTTTCTGCCTTTCAATGAACAAAGAGGAATACAGCAGGAACACTATTTAAACAATCTGTAAAGTGTGCCAGTAGGGCAAAATGCTAGATACATATATTCAGTATGCTTTATATATGTGTGTTATGTTTGATTATTCTGCATAACGTTAAAGGTATTATCAATATTTACAAACCCTTTTTATTAAACAAAGCTATAAATTAGTGTGTAAGATAGGGGATGTGTGGTATCAATCAAGAGCTTATTTTATTCAAAGAACAGTGTACATGGAAAATTGGTCGCATGAACGAGAGCTGTAATACGATGCTGTAATACGATGTGGCCCCACGTGACAGCTATAAACCCGGCCTAATGTATGCACAAGAGGGGGAACCAAGTGAGACGTGGCTAAGCCCCGCAACCACATCCGATTGGGACAATAATCCATGGGACGGACTGACACAAAGGGTCAAAACTCAGTGTCTGAGTACGTCCAAACACGTCTTGTCGTCTACGTCCTCGTCTTCGTCCACGTCGTCGTCATGACCATCTAAAGGAAGCTGTAACGGTACGCCAAATCATGCCCAAGTCATGATCACCCGCAACTCCTCTCCACATTCCATTCCACGGCTTTCGTTTTGCCGCTTCATTCACCGGCATGAGCACACCAGCTCTGTATTTCATTCATCAGTTTTCACTCTATATAATTCACCCAGGAGCAACCATCTGGTGCCGAATTATTTCGTGCTCCAAGCCCAGTGTTTATGTATCTAGTGTGTCACTACTCCGGTCTGCTTAAAAGGACTTCACGCTTCAAACTGATAGGTTTCAGCTGCAGTTAGTTCTAACCTTGGTATGGTGACAATTTTGGTTGGTGCAATCCTTGCCTTACCCATGACTAAGGTGCAGTGTACTTGATGTTCACTCAACAATCTGATGCAAGAACACTGGCCGTATCCTTGACTGCTTGCATCAGAAAAGTGATGATGTTCCCTAATTTGCCAAATTTTCTGGGCTTGAAGCATCTAGGGATCTGAATCATTTTGAGATTTTCTAGCTCTCTCATCCAACTCTCCCACCTCAGCTTCAGTTCGGTAGGTAGGTATATGGTCATCCCACCCTATACCCTTTCTACACATTTCTTGCAACACTCTCTTTCCTTCTAAAATGAAAGGGGCTAAGAACCATAAGGGATCATAGAGAGATGCTACAACAGAGAGAACCCCACATCGTGTTAGGGCTTTTTCATCAAGCGTCACTTGAAGATATCATTTTCTACGTTCCATCTTATTCCCAGTACTCTTTGCACTGGAAGGTCATTGCAGTTGAGGTCAACATCCTTTATCTCAGCTGCCTGTTCTGCATCTTCGATTGGAAAGAAACTTGTGAAGGTGCAGCTTTCCCTTAGCGCACAGAGCTTGGGCCTCCTTTACGAGTGCAATTGCCTCCTCAACAGTTTCCACACTTACAATGCCGTCATCCACATAGAAATGCTTTTTGACAAAGTTAGATGCTAACTAGTATTCTTGTTTATGTGTTTCGGCCAGATGCTTCATGCCGTAATTAGCGCAGCCCGGAGATGAAGATGCTCCAAGGAGGTGGACTTTCATGCGGTATTCTGTTGGCTCCAAGTCTGTGTTTCCATTTTCCCACCATAGAAACTTCAAATAGTCTCGGTTCTCTGTGCGAACGTGAAACCTATGAAACGTCTTTTCCACATCACACATTATTGCAATGGGGTGTTTGCATAACACTCCTGTCAGTCTATTTGCAAGATCAGGCCCTGTTAACAGATGATCATTTAATACTGTCCCTTCAAACTTTGAAGAACAGTCAAATACCATCCTAATCTTGTCTGGCTTTCGCGGGTGATAAACACCTTGATGTGGTATGTACCATTTCCTGATGTTGGGTGTGCATCACCATCACTAAGAACTCCTTCCATTAAGTTTGCATAGTCGTTTTTTAAACTTGGGGTCCTTGTCCAGTTTCTTTTTGAGGTGCTTTAAACGTACAAGAGCCAAGCTTTTGTTGTTTGGGAGCTGTGGGTGTGCTTTGAAGGGAAGTAGCATTTCAAGATGACCATGTTTGTTTTCATGGATACTTTCCTTTAGTATTTGAAGGAACTGGATGTCATCTTGTGATATCTCCTTGTCACTTGGCTTGGTATCTGACTCAAGTATCTTAATAATGGTAGATGGAGTTACTGGGGGTATCTCTTTCACAGACACACGGTAACATAAGCCAGTTACATCCATTTCATTAACTGACTGTGGTGCCCCTCCTACGATGCTCAAGCCTAGGTCTGTTCTAACAGCATAAGGCTCATTATCACCTCCAGTGATGACCTTTCTATGAGCTAGGGCTCTGGAACAGTCATAGTCGATCAGCAATCCAATTGCATAGTCCATTAAAGAAGGAATCTCTTGAGCTACATTTGCTAGATGCTTCCACTTGCTAGCTGTTTGACATGTAGGAATATGTGTGCGCTCTAGAGGAATAAAATCTCTTGTGTAAGCTGGAGGCAAGTCAATACCTGTATTGGAGAAAATTCCTCTGATTTTAAGTCCTTGCACTCTTTAACTCTTCACAATAGTGTCTCTTTTGACCATGGTTACGAGCTTTAGTCTTACCGGTTCTGTTGATGCCTGCAGCTTTTCACACACTTCCTGTTCAACAAATGTGTGGGTGCTTTGTGTATTTAACCCTGCTTTCACACCGAACGCGGCGAGAGTGCCAAAGTTTGCTCTCGCTGCCCTGCCGCCGACGCCTGTTGCCGCTCGTCGCCGCGCTTCGCCGCTCTGACGTAGACCGAACGCCTTTCTTGTATTTAAAGGGGCCGCAAAGCAAGCAAGCTTGTTGATCTTATGGAGACTGACCAAAATGTGGAAGAAAACAAGAAATTGATTGATAGAAAGAACTGTATTGTAGAAATAAACAAATTATAAGGCATTTGTATGATGTGGCTTCTGTTCATTGTGAATTGCTAGTCTAATTTAATATTTTTTTTATTATTATATTATATTTCATATTATATTTAAACACCAACAATTTCAGACACCTTTGTCCATGCATCATTTTTTAAAATTAATGTCCCTGTACACAAACAGGGACATGTCATAAATAACCGGGAAACCCTCTACCGCAATAATTAACTTCTCCTGCGTTCCGCGGAATCCGCTCAAGCGGAGGACCTCTACTTTTTATTGGTTGCCGCTCATAGATCATTACCATAAAGTTGAGCTGATTTCAACTCCCTTCCCTGCTCTCGCCACTCTCGCCGCGCCGCCCTTCGCCGCGCCGCCCTTCGCCGCGTCGCCCTTCGCCGCTCCGCCCTTCGCCATTTGAGGTGGTTTTACATTGATAGCAAAGGCACTTGCTTTTGTGGGTTTTGTTTCTCTTACCGAACTTTCTGCAGGTGATTTTAAAACGAGTACGGACGACACAGGGTTACAAGCGAGGCCTTTAGGCGCGCCAGCGGCTGTGGTCAGGTGTATCCCAGGAGGCAGAGCACTGCAGCCAGACATAGCAGGTAATCTTAGGGCTCTAGGTCACCATAGGTTCTTCAAGATAGTGGTACATGCTGGAGCTAATGATATACGCCTTTGTCAGTCAGAGGTTAGCAAGCATAACTTTACAGAGGTGTTTAAAATAGCGAAGGTGATGTCCGATGAAGTAGTTTGCTCAATGAGACGTGGCAACATAGCTTACAACAGATGGTCGCTGAACCGCTGGATGTCCAGGTGGTGCTCTGAAAACAACGTGGGCTTCATAGACAACTGGAAGACCTTTGAGGGCAAAGTTGGCTTGTTAGGGCAGGACGGTGTCTATCCCAGGCTAAACCAACCGTCTGCTAGCTGCATAGAGTCGTCACTCAGGGTCTATCATATTGAGACTGTGTCTGTTCCCCGAGCTAAACATTAACATAAATTTAGAAAGACTCAGAAAGTCTGTTTTAGTAATTTAATTAACATAGACACCACAAACTCAGATCACACTGAATGCGCAGCCGCACCTCTGATCTGAAGCTCGGACTGTTAAATATTAGATCTCTCACATCTAAAGCAATTATTGTTAATGAAACTATCACAGATCAGGAGTTTGATATATTATGTTTAACAGAAACCTGGATTAAACAGGACAAGTATGTAGCTCTAAATGAAGCGAGTCCTCCTGGATACAGCTACATACACCAGCCTCGGCTAACTGGTAGAGGAGGAGGAGTCGCAGTTATTTATAACGATAATCTTTCTCTCGTACAAAAACACAGTTTTAAATTTAATGCATTTGAAGCTCTCTATAGTAACATAAAGTCAGCTCAGTCGATCCGCTAATCATCATTTACAGACCCCCAGGGTCATACTCGAAGTTTCTCTGCGAATACCACACAGAGCTTCATCAATAATCTTCCAGAGTTATCAACTTTCATTGGATCGCCATCTGACTTCACAGAACTCGAACAGGCAAATGAATATCTAGAGTCAGCACTTCGTTATAGCTAAGATAATGTAGCTCCAGTTAAAAGGAAAATGATTAGAGATAAGAAACTCGCTCCCTGGTATAATGACCACACACGTGCTTTAAAACAAACCGCTCGAAAATTTGAATGTTAAATTTGAAATTTTGTTACTGGACCTCAGTGCAGCTTTTGACACCATTGATCATAGTATTCTCCTTCACAGATTAGAAAAGGTAGTAGGAATTAAGGGAACTGCCCTCTTGTGGCTCAGATCCTATTTAACTGATCGTTATCAGTTTGTAGATTTAGATGGTGACCATTCCTCATGTTCCCTTTACATGCTTCCTCTGGGCAACATAATTCGTAAAACATGGTATTAGTTTTCATTGTTATGCTGATGACACACAATTATATGTCTCAGCAAAACCAGATGAGAAAAACCTGTTTGCTAAAATTGAGCAGTGTGTGCAGGACATAAGAGATTGGATGTTAATTAATTTTCTTCTGCTTAATCCTGATAAGACAGAAGTTCTTGTCATAGGACCGCATGCAGGTAGAAGAAAGATTTTCGATCAAACTAACTTTAGACAGCCTTCCTGTTCTATCTAGTGCAACAGTAAAAGACCCTAGTGTGATTATAGATTCTAGTCTTTTACTTAAGTGATTGTTACTTATGTACTCAAAATGATTACTCACTCAATTATTTAGGTTAACAGTACTCAATGTGTTTAATTACTATGAGCGTTAGGGTTTACAGTGTACACACGTAGGCTTTCTAATTACAAATGATAAAATCTAAAGGCTCACTGTGTTAACATTTACTTTGCTTAAATTCAATACTAATAAAATTTAATTCTGCATTTGTGCTGTAATTTTAGTATTGTGATTATGACTTTGTTTAAGTACAATGTTACACTTGATTTTATCCGCTACTACGTGCAGCTCTAAAGGAGCATGAATATGTAAGACCTTGAGAGAATGAACTAAGGTCTGACGCGTCATTCTATAGTTATATAGCACAGTGGTAAAAGCCAGCAACTGCATACCGCTGCCGTGAGGTGCGGCGACAAAACTAGAAAACTGCTCTTCACACATCTGTACAGCAGGGGGCAGAGATTTTTCCTACAAAGCCCCAAAGTTATGGAATAGTCCTCCTATTAATGTTCGGGACTCAGACACAGTCTCAGTGTTTAAGTCTAGGCTAAAAACCTATTTATTTAGCCAAGCATTCTTGTAAATAGGTGAGCCTTAGGTAAAGGAGCAGATCTGGGGGACTCATGGACGTAGAGTATCTGGTGAACTGGTATGTTTAGATGCTGTCCTCCCCACTCTCATTGTTCACTCAGGTTTGTTGACGGTGAGGTGATTGGTTGCTTTACATCTCAGTTCCCCCTCATGTCTGTGTTTCCTTCTGGCTCCTCCCTTTTAGTTATGCTGTTATAGTTAGTCCTGCCCAAGTCCCTGCTTGCACTTTGCACTAATATACATTCACCTTATACATGTTGACTGTGACCAGACCTAACTGCCATCTCTCCTTATTTTCTGTTCTCTCCTCTTCTGCTCTCTCTCTCTCTCTCTCTCTCCCTCTCTCCTTTCCCTCTCTCTGTCTCTCTGTCGAGCTATACATGTCGAGCTATACATGTTCATCAATCGAGGACTGTCCTGTCCTCGATTGATGCTGACAGCTGTTCTCTGGGGACCTGTGACTTCAGTTGTTCGATAGCTCAGGACTGGAATTTCCTACAGTCTACCTGAGCCTCCAGGAACAAACTGCACTTCTTTTAATTTTAATTTTAACACATCTCCTGTTACACTGAACTTCCAGTACACATTATTAAGTTGATCAATCCCTGCTCTCCGTTATCACCCAGATGAGGATGGGTTCCCTGTTGAGTCTGGTTTCTCTCAAGGTTTTTTCCTATTACCATCCCAGGGAGTTTTTCCTTGCCACCGTCGCCCTCGGGTTGCTCATCAGGGACAATCTTATCATTTTGATTCATACACAATCACATTGCATACAGACTTACTTCTTTTGATTGTGTAAAGCTGCTTTGCGACAATGTCAATTGTTAAAAGCGCTATATAAATAAAATTTACTTGACTTGATTGACTTGACAAGCTATACGTGCCTCCTTAGAAATAAAGGAAGCAAACTGTTTGAAGTTTGGGTAGTCCTCACCTTGATCGAGCTGTTCTGTTACGTAACGATTCTACCTGAACGTTATCCAGTCTGGGAGTTTGGTCAACAACTCCTGGTTCTCCTTACAATCATTTAGCACTAGTAGACCTTTTATGTGAGGTATTGCATCACTACATCTTTGCAGAAAATCAATAAATTCTCTCAATTTGCTCTAATTCTTTTCCACCAATTTTTGGCCACCTGTTAAGTTTCTCCCTGAAAGCGCGTTGCACTACAAAGGTATGTCCATATCTTGCATTGAGCCTTTCCCATGCCTGTTTATAAGCTTCTTCATCTTTACGGTAGAAGCTGCCTTCAAGAGTAAATTTTGCCTCTCCAGCTATGTGTAAAATAACTTGTCAGCAGGATTTGCGTATCGTCTCTCTATAAGAGCTTTAAAACTTGTGCTCCACTTTGTGAACTTTAAGGGATCACCATAAAACACAGTAGGCTCTGGAGTAGGTAACCGAGTGAGAGCTATTGACTCTTGAACTGCCTGCACAATGGCCGACTCATTTCTTGTGACCGAATAGTCATCAAATTTTACGTACGAGGTGGATAGGCTAGGACTTACTTTGCTGCTTGCATACCTCTCACCTTTCTCTTTGATCTCCTCTTCGGTGTAGATCTTCAACTCTGTTTGCATTACCTCAATGTCTCTTTGGTTTTCAAACCTTTTCAGTCTTTGACGGTGTAGGACTTCAGCTCTGGTTCAGAGGTGAATCGAATCTTTAAAGATTCGGGTCAATTTTATTAAAACTGAATTCAAATTTATAATATACCCTTTCTTGACTAATCGTCCACCGTTTAGTACAATTATCTTACCAGTTCTGCTTATCACATGTCCACCGATGATAACAAAATCTAGTATTTAGCAATTATGAGCAAGGTAACTTAGGATCTGGGCAAATGTTTAAACTTAAAAATACAGGGCCAGGACAACAGTTCTTAATCAAAAAACAAGAATTTATTTGACTATACTACGATACATGGAACTAAGCTATTAAACACACACGCACGCACGCACACACACACACACACACACACACACACACACACACACACACATACACACAATGCAGTTCAAAGGATGAAGGTTAAGGTAATTTTCTGGTACTGTTCACTAGACCTGAAAAAGTCACAAGAGCCTTGGGTTTAATCTTACGGTTTGTTATGATGTGAGCACCAATTTCAGCAAGGTATGAAGCTTTTGTTTGATTACTTGCGTTGCGCTGCGGTCTTCCTCTGTGATCCGTGTTCGGTGTCAGGGAATCATGGCGTTGCTGATTGGCTGGTGCTCTGGCGCTGTGATGACGTCTCTCGGGGAAGCCCTTCGCTGATGCACTAGTTGCTTGGTTACTGACGGCAGAGCTCTGACGCTTCTTCTAGCGGAGCCTTCGTGGTGGATTTCGAAGTTCTGGCACGATGTTTTGTGAAGCCATAGAGATCAGACGAGCTGTTTGCTTGCCGTTCAGACACAGGGCGAGAGTCGACGGTGGACGAACGACGAGAGAAAGAGCTTGCTTCAGATGTGCAGATGTTCAGTCGTTGGATGACGTTGGAAGACGTGACGATGTGCTCGGACTGTGGCGTTTTAACCCTTTGTTATCGGTCCATCCCACAAGTCATTGCTCCAATCAGAGGGGGTTGCAGGATTAGCCCCGCCTCA
>JAAGKR010012016.1:0-17604 GCA_011419295.1 Clarias macrocephalus
GAGAGAGAGTGAGAGAGAGAGAGGGAGAGAGAGAGAGAGGGAGAGAGAGAGAGGGAGAGGGAGAGAGAGGGAGAGAGAGAGAGAGAGAGGGAGAGAGAGAGAGAGAGAGAGAGAGAGAGAGAGAGAGAGAGAGAGAGCACTTCGACGTCTTTCATTAGAGCTCCCTCTTAATGTAGGCGGTAATCAAACGGGAGGACATTCAGCATTTCCCTGCTCATTAGGAGCTAAACTGAGGGCATTTGTTTGTACAGGATCTAGAGAGGGTTATCAAAGCACATGGTCAATCACATTTAATAACGGGGAGGTATTACACACTTAATGAGTTATTTCGAATTATTTAAAAAAACAAGCATCTACAGAGATTATTCATGCATCATAAATGAAACTTGGTATTACTATTGTTTTTTCTTTTGTTCCCCTTGTAACAAGGTTTAAATTACAGAACAAACAAAGCCCTCTTTAGAGACCTGGCGCATACCCTATGTGTAATGTAGTGCCAATGCTCAATAATTGTCATCGTGGGCCTTGGTTTTTGCTGTAATATATGACACCAGCGTCCTTTTTATAGTGTCAATTTTCCTCGTCTTGACTCCATTCGCCGGAATTCATCAGACTCTAACAGCCCGCCCTTGCATTCAGACATTCAAATCATATCCACAAACAAAGATACATATTGATGATCTTGAATATCAACTCGTTTGTTATGAGCGAGACTTGAGAAGTCCCCGAAAGCAATGCCAGCGGAGCCTTAACCAGCAAACCCGTGTTTAAATTATTAAAGAGGGCGGAAAATAATAATTGCCCGTATATTCCTCTGCTCGTTCGTCTCTCTATAAACACGTCGAGCTGGAGGTATTTGACATTCAGCGGAGGTTTGTAATGTAAATGACAGGACTGGATTTCTCCTCCATATCTAAACAGCCAATGAAGTGATCGAGTGGAGAGGGAAAAAAAAGAAAGAAAGAAAGAAAGAACGAATGAAAAAAAAAAAAAACAGGCGGCTACAGGTGGGGGTCAATTATCATTTGAATAATCGAGGCGGCGGCGGACGGCCTCGGAGCACCCCGTGAAGTGTGACACGTTTCTATCTTCATGCATTTCAATGAAGTCAGACTGGTACATAAAAGGTTATCACCTAGGAAACATATTTGCCTAAGCACAAGTTAAACAGCCGAGCCAGATCGGCATAGATATTCAATTTAGCCAGTCAACCCTGACCTATAAATATTTCAACAAAACCCGGCGAGAACGATTTCTCTTCCCTCCCACCCCCCCACACCCCCCCCCTCTCTCTCTCTTGCTTCCTCCCTCCCTTCTTTGATCCAATTCCATTTCAGCTGCTAGAGATATGGAGGAGGAGGAAGGTACAGAAAGAGAGAGAGAGAGAGAGAGAGAGAGATGGAAAGGGGAAAGAAGAAAAAGATAAACCAATGGAGAGGTGATGAAAGAAAATTCAAGCATCTTGCGACTTATCTATTAAATGTATTGTTAAATGCAGCTGCTCTCTCCCGGCCTAGAAGTGGGAGGATAGGGGAAAGGGGGAGAGTGTGCTAGATGTCTTATAAGTTCAAGGGACAGAATGATAGATAATCTATATAGTTTGCTAAGAGACACATCTATTTGACACATGGCCTCCTCTCTCTCTCGGCATTAATCAGGTGGAGTTTACTGTGCGCTAGAGTAATGTGCATGGGGGCTCCTCAAAGTGAGGCGGAGGTCAAGAAGGACGAGATTAATCAGTGACGCACAGTTAAAGCAGACATTGCTCACAACGATGTGGACTACACACCGCACACACAGTCTATCTGACGTCAACGTGCAGTACTACAGTATATAAGGCCGATGCTGTGTAACAGCGCAGTCACGTCTACGAGGAAAACAAGATACTGAGATATTGACTTTGGGAAGCATTTCAGGGAGAATCTCTCAGGTATGAGAATGACACAGTGACAAAAACACCCTTTTTTCTTTAAGCGTGTGAAGTGAAATCTGCTGACCAGTTGGAGTGTTGAAAGGCCAGATTTGATTTTAGTTTGTTTGCCTAGAATAAAATGTTGCCAGAAAGCAGCTACACTGATGTCTGGATGTTTTTTGGATTGGAGGCATCTGATGAACAAGCCATAGGCAAAGAATTACAAAAAAAATTACAGCTCCTTATAAGAAGATATAATGGCAAGTCAAGTTTTTGAATAGTTTTTAAGTATGAAACAGTATCCAGGTCAGAGAATTGGATAGTGCATTATTGGACCCTGCATTATTTATAGCACCATGTCTTGGGTCCCTAATTTTGTAATTCTGTTATTTTGGCAGGACAAGTAACCAAATAAAGTGCACGTGTTACTGCCTTTAAATTCTGTATTCAAAGCCATTAAAGCCTGATTTATGCTTTTGCATCAAGTCTATGCAGAACCTACTGTAGGCTACACAAGTGGACTATGGTGCTGTGACCATTTATACATACAGTATGTACTGTTTATCTGTGTCACTCTAATGGCAGTGGGGTTTCTATGCCACTTCTCAGAGTCTCTTCACCACTCACTCTTTTTTTTTTTGCAAATGAAACAGAGCGCTTCTTGTTGAACAGCGGTTACTTTTACTCAAATGGCTGCGACGCAGAAACGAGAGAAGATGTTGTATAAAATGGTCAGTACATGTGATCCATTCAATCAGATTGGCGCAACGTGTAGTTACTTTTCTGGGAAAATGTCCATCAGGCTACGCTGTAAGGTGTGTTTTTGCGCAAGATCTATGACGTAGACCTGATGCGGAAGCATAACTCATTCAGCTTTAAGAAAAAAAGACAGGAGGTGAAAATGTTTTCTGTATTCAAATATCAGGTTAATTTACTCTACAGATCAAAAAAGAAAGAAATTCAGCCTGCAGTATCGACTATCGATCTCTCACTTTTAGCAGCTGTTTATGCTGGTAAGCGGTCCAGCGCCTACAATGGATGTAGACATCCTGTATGGCAATCCAGTCCAATACAGAGTACTATACTATGCAAACACACACACACACACACACACACACACACACACACACACACACACACACACACACACACACACATTCACAACTAGGGCAAATTTTATCTTTGCCAATTTACCTGCTGGCATGATTTTGGAAGGTGGGAGGAAAATGAAAAACCCAGATAAAACCCATTGGGAAGAACATCCACACAGATTGTAACCAAAGTTCAGGATGAAACTTGAGATACTAGAAGTGGCTTGTATGGCTAAGAGTTTTTCCTAATGTGATGCCAGGAAAAAGATCATCATTGACAAACTAGGATTCCTAACTAGTGTATTTCCACAGGAAAATCTCGACCTCTTAATCGTTAGATAGAATTAAAATTATTTCCTTAGGTGCCACTAAAGCAAAATATACCCAAGATTTGTGTTTGCCCAAATGGATAATCTCAACTGGATTCTCTAATTTTAACTGTACAATTTTTTAAATTACATTTATGCTAAAAATTTTTTTTAAAAAAGCTCCCCATAAAGGACGTCAGTAAGTGTCCAATCAGTATACTATGATGTCAAACTACTATGTCTTACACTTTTAACATAATATTTATTATGATTTGTGGTCATGGAACACTCTGTGTTTCACACTGTTACATACACATTTCCAGACGTCAGCACACACACACACACACATGACAACCTGCTCAGCTGGGACTTCTCGAGCTCTCAGACTGAGTACATCTTTTAAAGGGAAGAAAAAAAAGCACTAAGAGAGAGAAACGATGGAGTGAGAGAGAAACGAGCGCTGTCCAAGCCCCTTCTGTAGGGTTAAGCCACCCGTGGAGCCCCTGATGAGCGCCATGCTGTGACAGAAGACCTGTCAGCAGGGCCGCGTTACACTAGCGCTGGCCTGATTTAGCGGCGGGCAGACAGTGTGGCAGCGGGTGAAGGCCCCGGCTATTTGTCACCACTGTGCCCGTGTCAAAGTGTCAGGCGGCGGGTGCAGCTGGCGCAAAAGACAGGGCCGTATGGCCCGAGAGCCAGGCGCTTGTCAACCTGGGCTGGGGAGAAGCTCTCCCCTCCCTTCTCTTCATCTCCCTACATGTCTTTTCTCTCTCTTCTCTCCAAGTCAGTGGCTTTGTCACATCTCTGAGATGCTGCCGATGTAATCTGCCCTCGTTTAGCTCTTCGTTACACCTCAGTGTGTCTTTCTCCAGTGGGATGGTGAGATTTTGCAGATACTTTGGTCTCCCGTCTTTCCTGTCGAGTCTTCCTATCATTCTATTCTTCATATTTCCTTTTTCAAAAAAAAAAAAAAAGTGCCGTGCAAATGTTTTTATTTGGTTCATAATATCAAACGCTTTGATTATTCCCAGTGTGATAATTCTTTGATGGGGCCATGAAACATAAAATGCTCACATTACCAAGAACAATGCTGGAAAAAAAAAATCATTCTGGTGTATTCTTCTGACCATGGCACAGATCATGATATTGACATGTCCCTGGGCTATTCTCATCTTCTTTATCATACATTTATTTATTTATTTATTTATTCTAAAACAAAAAATGAGCAACTTTTTTTTCCCTTTCAGCACATCATTTCTTCCCATAACTGCTCAGATTCTATGTTAAATAAAGTGCAGTTTTGAATATAAAGAAAAGAGATAATCATATTAAATGCACGTTAATCATTATGCTGCACATTTACAATTCACAGCTCAATTAGTTCCCAAAGTAAGTGTTATACAAATGATTCCTAATTATATTCATTTGTTTATTCATTTAACTTTGGTAACTGCTTCGTGCTGGTCAGGGTCACAGTTGATCCAGAGATTATCATGAGAAAACTGGGCATGAGCCAGGAATACACCCTGGATGCAACACTAGGATGCCGTACACAAATGTTAACACACTCTTTCGCCCCTATGGGGAAATTTTAATGTAAACATAAATCCTACTGGCTTGTTTTGGGATGTAGGAGGAAACCGGAGACCTCTGATGAAAACTTTAGGAGAACCACCACCTGAGCCAGGGTCAAACCAGGGACCGTGGAGCTATAAGAGACAGATGATGTAATTTTTGATCATAGATTAAAAATAAAAATAAATGATAAGCTACACAACACCAGACATAATGATAATTGCTTTCAACTTCCACAAAAATGTCTTCCATTTAATTAAAAGAAAAACTGTTACTGTTCTTTTATATTTCACTTGTGAGTGCAACCACAAGGTCTTTGCCCATCTTGCTTATCCAGGAAGCGTTTAATCTATTGAGATTAATTGGAGAAGAAAGACTGAATTAAATCAAGCAGCAAGTAGCAACAACATTAAACATGCACATAAGATTCAAATTCATCTGTGAATTGTTTCTTAAGCTTCTTTCAGTAGGTATTTAGCGACAGATAGAGACGGAGATGCCACCAACACAAACATGATATTTATGGGTCAAGTGGGGCCTAGGTTGGGTTTTATAGCAGATTATGTCTTTCTCCCTGAAAAGATCGCTAGCTGCCTTTACCAGGCTGCGTGGCATTCCCTGAGACGGATGGAACGAGTGTGATGGAGTGATGAGAGGATTAGCAGAGATGAGAAGGGGGGGGGGGGGCCGAGGGAGTCTGTCCATCTTGGCAGGGATGCGCTTGTTGTTGTTGGTGTTTTTTTTTCCTTTCTTTCTTTCTCCCTTTGTTGTATCCATCGCTCATCTCTTTTTCTTTTCCGCCTGCTTCCCTGTTTGCCTGTCTTG
This sequence comes from Clarias macrocephalus, assembly GCA_011419295.1. NCBI lineage: Eukaryota > Metazoa > Chordata > Actinopteri > Siluriformes > Clariidae > Clarias > Clarias macrocephalus. The sequence goes on from JAAGKR010012016.1 coordinate 5,712, forward strand.
CTGTGCCCAACTCCCTCCCCCCAAAGTCCATCTGGTACCTTTAGTCGCCCTCAAAACAAGATCTCACTGAATTCCCTGGACTAATTATGAAGATACAAACACAGGCGGCCATGGGTTCAAGAGTGTCTTTTTCCGCACTACTCTCTCTGTCTCTCTCTCTCTCTCTCTCTCTCACTCTCTCTCTCACTCTCTCTCTCGCACAGACATGTCCCAGGAGTGGAAGTTTTTTTGGAAGGGAAAATTAATTGGATCAACTGGAAAGACACTCCTAATGATAAGCGAACAAAGAAATCTTCATATGTCAGCACTGATTTCAAAAGTTTGGCACACGGATGCAAATGTTTTCTTTCTTTTCTTCTTCTTCTTCTTTTTTTTTTTGAAATCTTGTTGTTGTTGTTGTTGTTGTTGTTGTTGTTGTTTGTTTGTTCTTTTTGCACAGTAGTAATAATCTTGATTGAGGCCTCATCCCAATCGTGGAAATAAGGATCTGTCCCTTATATTACACACAAATCAGCAAAATCATGGGTTGACTGATATTAAAGTGATCCTGAAATCAAAAGCTTTCTTACATATATTATATACATCACGTTTTTGTTTTTTTTTTCCCTCTTTTGGGTTAACGATTCTCATTCTGGATGTCATGTTTGTTTAATTAAATGTTTTCCCTCCAAAAATAAATAAATAAACATTTTTACTTTACAGGTCAACAGTTATGGGTGGATGCACTTATAAGAACTCATAAATCTACCATCAGGTTTCTTTAGGATTGATAAAGTTGTGTTGTATCTCAAAGGCTCATGGTGCTTGTGTAAATCAGTCAAGCACTTCACCATGCCATGTGGTGGACTTCCTGATTCCTGACGTACAGAATCCAATCACGACCCTCGAGCCGTTTCCTGGGGACTTTAAACGTGCAGATTTGTCCTCTGACTGTTGCACATGCTCCTCACAGTATGCTCAGACTTAATGGTTTCCATTTCACTGCCACTTATGTTGTTACAAATCAGTTTAATACATCAAAAGCAAATCATTCTCTCAGTTGGACTGCCTGAGCATCGAGTAACTCATACTGTCTCATTTTTCACACATGGCATTAAGCGTGTCCAAACCTTCACACCCCCTTCTTCACCTCCTTACATAAACTCCTCTCGTTTTCCGTGTCAGATCTGGAATCCATCTAAAACACACACCGTATCGCGTATCCTCGAACTCGACTTACTAATTCTTCCTTTGACAATGTTTTCCATTATTTTCGCGAACGAATAAGATTGTTTAACAACGTCTGTGGTAAAAACCTCACACCACGGCTGGTCTGTTTAAAACTTAACACACACCAGAAACATATGGGAGCCTCACATATCCACCAGCGTGTAGACTTGCATATGGAATAGGAAAATGATTTAAATGAGATTGCCGTTTGCTGGAGGAGCATGCATTCATAGTTAGCATTTTTCTTTGCTAATAAGCGTCATAAGGAGTCGTGCCTGAGCATTACTTTAAGCAGTTTTCTTGCCTCATTAAACTAAATATGATTTGTATAGAGTATAAACTGTAGCTATTAAAGAATTTGCTCGATAATTTTTATTCATTTATAATACACAATTTGTTGTTTAATCTCATTACCATAAGCAACATTATTTTATATATAAAAAATAACATTGAGGGCCTCCGAGTGGCGCAGTGGTAAAGCGCTCGCCCTATCATCCGGAGATCGCTAGTTCGAATCCCGGGTGGTGCTGTAACCTCTCGCAGCCGGAGGTCTAGAGAGAGCTGATTGGCCCCGAGCTCTCTCAGAGGGGAGGGATTAGAGGTACTTAGTGCTCCCACATTAATCACGGCTCTACAGCCAGTCAGGGGCGTCTGTGAGCTCACGCAACGGAGGGAGCGGATAGCGCCGTCCTCCGAGTGTGTTACGCCGCCCCCGACGGTGCGTGAGCGAGCAGTTCGAAAAAGATGCGGTTGTGGTTCGGAGGATAGACTCGTGATAGTCTTCGGCCCTCCCGGCTGAGTGGTAGTAGTAGCTTTAATGTGGGAGCCCCCTAGTGACGGGGAGGAATTGGACACGATTAAATTAGGGAGAAAATCGGGGAAAAATCTAAAAAAAAAAAAAACATTGATTGTGGTGCAGATATCCAAGTACTGCAAAAGTTTCATAGAATTCTGTCCGGTGTTCGGTTTGAGACACGCCCACAGTTTGATGTTGTCAAAACTTGAGGTTTATAATCTGACACAAAACTGCTGATAACTTCACTTTTTTTTTCTTTTTTTTTGCTGAGTATAGCTACATTTTGTTCAATTCTTTACATCCTTGATTTATAATTAACAAATACTAAAAAATATGGGTAACTCCCATCCATGTTAATATTATCAGGATAGTGAAGACAAGTTAACAATGATTTTAACTTGAGCTATGATTAAGTAACAGTGTCATACTTTCACATTTCAAATTCAGGTGATGCAACTTCCTACTGAACAGGTAACTAATGGAGCATTTCAAATTTACTTTACACCTGCAAACCCTTGTTCAATTCCAGGGCGATGCTGCAGCCTCTAGCAACCGGAGGCCTAGACAGAGCTGATTGGCTGAGCTCTCTCAGGGGAGTGGGACGGGAGACACTTAGTGCTCTCACATTAATCACAGGTCTACAGCCAACCACGGGTGTCTGTGAGCTCACACAAGCGGAAGGAGCGGATAGCGCTGTCCTTCGAGTGTGTTATACCGCCCCCCAGTGGTGCGTGACCAAGCAGTTCAAAAAGATGCAGTTGGCTGGCGGCACGTAGTTCGGAGGAAACATGTGGTGGTCTTCAGCCCTCTCTGACTGGTAGTAGTAAACTTAATGTGGGCGCCCCCTCATTACGGGTGGGATTTGGATACAACTAAATTAGACTGTCCTAGAGAACTTGAGACAGAAGGTGCGATCTACCCAGATTGGGTGCCTGTTTATTGACACACTATGGGAATTGCCAATTTGGAAATGCCAAAAGCCTAATCTGCATGTCTGTGGACTGTGGAAGGAAAGACAGGAAGAACATTTAAACTCCACACATGAAAGCGTGACTCGAACCCTTGATCCTAAATGAACGAGGCGACAGTACTAACTACTACGCCACTGAACCACCTAACACACCAAATTTTAACCAAAGTTATGAATTGAAAGTAATTTTTTACATTAAAAAAATCCTTACTTTTAAACAGCTATGTTAGCTAACTTGATATCACAGCTTGCAGGTTTGTAATTAATCTAGTCGTATGTAACACACCCTGATTTCTGCATTCACTCTAACCCTACTAATATTTGATACAAACCCATTTCAAGATTATTTCATAAACCTGTATACAGTACATAATCCTCTCTAAAATATATCAAGGATCTTTCTCCGTGGCACTAACACACAATCACAGCCAGAAGACAAACATGTTGAACAACGGGCTATAAAAATTCCTGCATGGAACTGTTCATTCTCCATGCATTAAGGTCATGTGATGCATGAACAGACATTTCTGGGCCGAGTGTCTGAATCACTTAAAGTGCTCCAAAGAGCAGGTGGTAAGTCTGAATTGCAGAAACAGACTCACACTTGCACTCCCAAACACACAGCTAATGAGCACACCTGTGAGATGGTTCCACCAAGCCCCCCGTCCACTTTCTGCCAATATCCTGCCCTCTTGTCAAAGGGGACTGCAAGGTCTGAACAGGTGGCACAGCAAGGACCAAGCACCTCTGACTGGCACAGAACTAACACACAGAGCACCAGTGCCATATTAAATTCCCAGTGCTCGTGGCTCAGGCTGAAACCAGTAGCATGAGGCCAGTTCCTCACCTCCTAAGCCGATTAAAAGCAGCAACCTGTTCTCTGAAAAACAGAATGGGAAATCAGCATGCAAACTTTCCATCCATATAAATGGCTAATACTGATTAGTTTAATCAGCAGGCTGATAGTTAGGTGTCCCACTACTGGTTACGTTTCTGTAATATTTCGATTACAGGTAAAAATGTATCCAAACATGTTATTCTAAATAAAAAGGTTTATTTTATAATACTGTATACATGTAAAAACATGTAATAAATAAATAAATAAATAAATAAAATAAAATAAAAAACCTACTCATATATTTTGTGGTAATTAAAAATTATTGATATACACCAACGTTACAAAACTTAATAAAAGATATATTTCAAAATAAAGCTGTTAAAAAACACTGAATATTCAAATAATCCAATATTTTAATAAATAATATTTGCAGTTTCTTTTGTTTTCCCTTTAATTCTTACTTACTTACTAGTCAATGTGACCTTACACATCAACTACATTTGATATTTTCCCTGCTATTTATTTATTTTCCCTATAGGAATATTAACTTTTAATAATTAATATGTAACAAAAATATGATTGTGTGGAACAAATTTATAAACAAACAAATGAAATTTCCTAAAAATTTGTGTGTGTGTGTGTGTGTGTGTGTGTGTGTGTGTGTGTGTGTGTGTGTGTGTGTGAGTGAACAAAGCAAGAACAAAAAACAACACAACACAGCAGATACACTCCTCTCACACAATTAAACAGGATGAGCACATCTAATAGCTTTCTTTATTATTTTCCTCTTCACTACACATCTCTCTCCATCCATGTCTCAGTTCATGCATGGACATCTTGTCCCACTATCCCCCCCAACCCTAACCCTATTACTCCACAAAAAAAAAAAAAAACCACCCACCCCACCTAGAAAAGGGGAATGCAAAGAGGGTCGATGAAGGAATCAAAGGGGGGCCACAAGACAAATTTAAGGAGATAAAATGTTCCTTTATTGCAGGTTGGAGCCGCTGTGAGTGAGCACATGAAGGCCTGATCTGTGTCGAGCCAGTCGTCCGCTGCGACCAGGACCTCTCACATAGGAAACGCTCTGCTAGCCAAGGCCTTCACCCAGATCACCCAATCTTCTCAAACACACACACACACACACACACACACACACACACACACACACACACACACACACACACACACACACACACACACACACACACACACACACACACACACACACACACTCTCTCTCTCTCACACACCCACACACATGAGTGGGCTGTAAAAAAAAAATTGCTCATACTCAGACATAAAACTGAATGCAAAAGCCAGATCAGAAAAACAGATACAATTTGTTTAACATATGTTCCTTTACTATTTTTTTTAACATATTTTGTAAAAAAAAAAAAATAAATAAAATAAAAAGATTGGAAAGATATTGTTTAAGTTATGTCTCCATTTGTTCAAATATTTTTTTAATAATATGGATATTATTAGGGTTTTCATCCTGATGACATCATTAAAGAATATCCCACATGCTGTGTGCCGATGTATTTCTTGCCACTTTGAGATATTGGTTTGAAAATGTATGCAGACTAATCATTATTGCTAAAAAGGGCCGGGGTTAACTGAATGGAGGATTGTCCTGATAATGGCCCAGGTCAGAGATTATCTCGTCTTACCAAGGTGTGTAGGATAATCCAATTTTTCAACATGGGCCACTTGAACAAAGGCCATTCAGAAACATGAATGGGAATTACCAGCTCCTGTTCAAAGCTGGCCTGCTGTGGGTGGAAACACAATAACGTTAATTACATCTTTTCTTCCAAAGCCTTTCCTTTGCTAAGTGCAGCCGTTGACAGCGAATTTGGCATTGGAGTGCTCCGCTGTGCTGTGCTGCGCTCCTGACTGCTCTTGCATGCCAATTTTTTTTTTTTTTATAATTTTTTTTTTATTGCTTTGTTTTTAATGTCATATGCCAAAACAAATCATATTAAAATGTTAGCGAAAAACACTAAACCTTTTGGCTGTCGGATGAACATCCAGTGCCAGCTAAACTTCAAGTCAGAGTGAATGGGTGTTAGGAAAGCTTTTAGGAAACCCTGCCTCTACCGCAATTATAAATAAGTTCCTTTATGGCGGGGCCATCATGGGTGGGCTAGAGGAGGCCTGAGGTGCTTGGCGAGAGGACAACCGATCACTGGAGTGGCTGTAAAGCAAGCCCTGCAAGGCCTCTCAAATATCTACTTTGTTACTGAAGAAATGTCTTCTTTCAAAGGACCATTTGTCAACATGTTTACAGCGACAATTCTCATAGCTAAGGAGACAAAGGTGGAGGCAAGGGAGTAAAAGAGAAGGCTGTGAAAGGAACGGAAAGGTGGGAGTAGAGGAAAAAATCGGTTGTGTGTAAGGTTTTGAATGCAAAATACTAACTACATGCAGCGACGTGTTGTGATTCAGTAGACTGCTAGCAATAAGTACACTGGCGGCATGCATATTCAATTCAGTGTGTGTGTGTGTGTGTGTGTGTATGTGTGTGTGCGTGAGTGTGTGTGAGAGTCCAAATGTACCATCTTTATAATTGAGTCTGTGCGTACAGATGTGTTTGTGAATGTGCGTACACTCATGCATATGAATGCACTCTACTCACTGTACATGTGTGCATAAATTATGTTGCTTAAGTGTATGTAAAATTACAGCAACCATTTGCCACTGGGATGTGCAGTCATTCACACACACTCCCTGTGAGACCATCACGCGTGGCAGCTGAGACATTAGAGTGGCCATATCCTCAAGACAGCCGCTTCCGCACTTCATTTATAGGGAAAACATGAGAATATACCATTTGTCTTTTATATATTTATTTATATACTACAATTTTTATATATACAACATACTGCTTTTGTGTACTGGTACTAAACTATTTCATACTGTATTATTTTGTTATGTACCCATGAGCAGTATTCTGGCACATGCTATTCTATTTAACCTCCAGGTTTATATACAGTAGCATGAAGAGTCGTCTATTACTTCATTTGGTAATTTGTTGCTCAACAAACACATGAATCAGGCTTTTATGGACATTTATGAATCTTGATACTTGTCTACTGGTGTATATTTTCCCTATTTTCCTATATACATACAAACTCAGTGCTTTAGTTTTAAGGATATGGTGGAGAGAATACAATGAAAAACAAAAAGGTTTTTTTTTCTTAGCAACTGTTTCATACAGGGAGTGCTGACTGGCAGATTGTAGTAAAAATGAAAAAAAAAAAACATGGAAAAAGTGCTGTAGCAATGCAGATAATTGGCGGGGGGGGGGGGACAATCTTACACTAGTTACACTGGCAAATTCAGTTTTCTTGCATTTGTATAAATGGTTAAACTACTTCTGATGGCCCATCAGAAAAGGAAGCGTTATAACAGATTTTCCCTTTATATTTATTCTTTCAGGGCTAATTTGAGAACTGATGTTCTGGATTGTTTAAAGAAAATTCCGGATGAAAACTTGATACTTAAACATCATCGGACAAAAAAAAAATACTGTATGTAAAAAGCAGAACAAAACACTTATTATATTCCTATTCATAGTTAAAGACCAATCACTAATAGTTAACATTAAAGTATGAATATTATCACCATGGCATAGTGGTTAGTACTGTACTGTGGCCTCATTTGAGGTTTCTCAGCACATGGAGTTTGCATGTTCTCCCTAGGCTTGGGAGGTCTTCTCTAGGTACTCTGGTTTCCTCCCACAGTGCAAAGACCTAAAGATTAGGCTAACTGATGTTTCCAAATTGCCCATAGTGTATGATTGTGTGTGCTTGTCTGCCCTGCAATGGATTGCACTCTGTCTCATGCCCCAAGTCCCCTGTGTTATGCTCTATGCCCCCTGCAACCCTGTACAGGATAAATGCTATAGAGAATAAGTGAATGATCATTGTCAGCATAAATTCATCATGTAGTCACTTAACCAGATCTTTTGGGTACTGAACCTCTGTTTGAACCTATTCATATATTTATGCTTCGCTTTTCCCTGCTTTCAAGTACAGTTTGTTGATTCAGGGTGTAAACGTCCTTGAACTGAAACACTATAAACCCATAAAGTCCTCTTAAATAAGAAAGGATGTCTTAAGCTGTTCTTGGCCTTGATTTACTCAGCCACGCGTTGACCATTTCTGCAGTGATTAGGATTAATTACAAGACAATCCGAAAAGATTATAAGCACCAGTTTTAAGACTAGCATGTGGCAGGCTGAGTTAAACTATTAATCCCTGGGCCAGCTGCTCCAACGAACAGCAGACGACACATGAGCTCTAATGAGTTTCACTTTCTTTAAGAGCACTGGATTATTTAAAAAAAAAAAAAAAAGACATGAATGTCTTTCTGATCTTATAGCTATGAAATTTTATAATGATTTAATATTATATTAAAGTAGGCTTAGTAGAGCGTATACAGTATTGTACAATATAGCATTATAGATAGTATATGTATAATAATAAAAAACAGACTAGAAATAGACTAAAATCAGATTAGTTTGTTAGGTTAGGTTTACAATCCATAAAATCCATATGCTCCTGAAAAATAAATAAATAAATAAACTTTCTAAATCCATTATAAAACAGCAGTAGTTATGTAATATCTTGAACAATGTCTACAATTAAAGCACACACACAGTAACTGAATGAAAGATTGAGTTAAAAAGATGGGAAGTAATGAAATCTAGAATCAGTTAATTTGTAGTTTTTGTAATTAACTATTGTAAACTGTATACAAAACATATATGAAATCTGGTCATTTCAAAGCATAACTAATGTTTTTTTTTCTCTCTCTCTCTCTCTCTCTTCATATCTGGTTGGAGTTGCCATTGACAAGCATTTGTGGAACACCGTACTTCTCTATTAATAAACTGATACATGGTGAGAGGGATGGACTTGTCCCAAGTGAAAACTAGCATAAAGACCCGGCCAACGCAGCTGCTCAGATTTGGCAACAGAAGAGCAAGACCTTTTCTTCTTTTCTCAGAAAAATCATTAATCATCACTCTTTCCTCTTTTGCTCTTGACATCTGAGATGAGCCAAGCTCACTTTCTCACCCTGTCTCCCATATCCTGATAAGATCAGATGTTTAAGATTGGCGGCGCGCTGCATGCCGGCACCACCAGTATCACTATTCACTCCTTCGTCTCACTCTCTCTCACTCATCTTTTCTTTCTTTTCGTTAAAAGGGAACAGTTAAAGCCTGAAGAGGAGTTGAAAACCAAGCCGCATTCACACACTCACATAGCTGTCAACAATCACAACCTGCTTTCCCTCCCTACCATTTTGTCTGGTGAATACCTATCAGGTGTATGTGTGTGTGTGTGTGTGTGTGTGTGTGTGTGTGTGTGTGTGTGTGTGTGTACAGTGATACTGTTAGCAATAGCAGACAATTCCCTCCTCTAGGCAACCATGAACAAAGAAGCACGACCTGCTGAACTCCAGAGAAAAAGTCACTTGTTGCACAAAGGGTGTGTTTTAGGGTGAGTGGTTTCTAGTGCATAAGCAAAGCATGAGCAAGTTAATAACTAATGAATGCGGTAGGAAATAAATCATAACCCCAATGTTGAATTAGCCTCTGTTATGAATAAGGAATATAAGTAACATAATAAGGAATAAGGACATCGTAACAATGTGAAGTTGAGATAATTTTGAATGTATGATCCAACCTTACAAATACAAACCTGAAAAACAAGAGAATTCAATCTTTATTTGAAGAGTTTATGCCTATTAACATCCATTCACACAACATCTGACCACATCCATGATCCTTTAAGTTTCTAAAAGGGTTTAGATTTCTGATCAGAGATTGGGACAGACAGAAGAATTCCCACACACCTGGCATGTATTTCATGTCATGCATCTCAAAGTTTTGTAATGTTACCTCTCTGTTTAATTTTCTTTCTGAGATTTACCATGAGGTTCATGTTAGCTTCCAAATTCCAAGTTACATGTAATATGGTACATTACAACTCTTTGGGCTCTTTTCCAGTTTAGTATTTCTGTAAATTGCTGTTGTCTGGTATTTTAAATGTGTGGCTCTTCATGTTATGTATTGTATGTACATTTACTAGCACAAACAATACAGTGCATACTAGAAGACCAGAGGTAAGCAGGCTATTCACTGCCACTGGAGTTGGCTGATCAGGTTGTATTGAATTTAAAAGCAGTAGAAATTAGTTCCAACTACAAAGATATCTAATTAAAATATTATGCACTTTTACACATATCACAGTGACCCCCCCCCCCTCCCCAAAAGGTTCACAGCTTCAAAAGCATTAATTATTGGCCTGCATTAAACAAAGAAAACACCCATGATTACCCAAATTGGGTTAAATAAGAGCATTTGCACTCACAGGATAATGAATAAGGAAACCACTTATTAGTGAGACTAATCAGAAAAAAAGGGCTCCGGTTTCCTAGGGAGCATGAAGGTTGGACTTTCAAGCAAACAAAAAAGGGTCATGTGGTCTGATGAGTTCAGATTGGCCCTATTCCAGAGCAACTGGCACATCAGAGAAGTGCATGAAGCGATGCACTCATCATGCATAGTGTCCACTGTACAAGCCTATGGAGGCAGTGTTATGATCTGGTGTTGCTTCAGTCGCTCAGGTCTAGGCTCAGGAACGTTAAGTCAGCTGACGAGCTGAATGTACTGAATCACCATGTCATCACATCTATGGAGTTTTTATTCCCTGATGGAGTGGGTGCACTCAAATTATGAAAGAGAGGTTCTGGGAGCATGAGGAATCATTTTCACACATGAAGCGCCATCGCATTCTGTGCTAAAGGTGGTCAAGCAAAACAAGTAAAAAAAAAAAAAAAAGAGAGAGCTTTTAATATGTTAATTGATATGTTAATTGCGAGGTAAATAATATCAGACAATGCCTCATATACAATGTGTGTGTGTGGTGGGGCCATTTGAGGCCATGGTAAGAATAACATAATGCTCTGCCTCTCTTTTAATTAAACAAGCATAATCAGGACACAGTACAATTCATGTTCCAGCTTGGGTGTATTGTAAGGATACTATGCTAGTAATTAAAAACTAGCTAAACCCAATTTCATGCCAGATTTATAGGACTTATAATAAACAAGACAAATTATGCTACAGTAGGATTCATATAAACCCACCACATGCCCAAACCTTTTCTAATTTTCTAATCTTTTCATGAGTTTGTGAGTGCCAATTCGCTGCACATGTGCCAAAGAGAAAATGTGTTTGTGTACAAGCCTGGGTTTTATCTTCTCTTTCTCTTCAAGCTTGTGTTTTTTTTTCCTTCTTAACCTTATTTGTTTAAGGACTATCCAGGCTATAATACAAACTGTTAATGCACCTGATATTTTAATACTGGATTGTACAATCCATGTACAACCCATTTGTGTTGTCATTCGTCTTTATTAACAACCTGGTCAAGGTCATGATGGTATAACTCAGAGTACTACTTGAACATTTTTTTTTTTTTGTAATAAAATATTTTTTTTCTGCAAAAATTGTAAAATAACAACCCCATGCAAATCTCTTGGAAATCTGTCTACACTATCTGCTTCTATAGTATTTATCAGACGAACATGTTCTGTGGAGAGCAAGAATCGCCATCTTTCACTTAAATGTGCCAACAGACTGACTAGCGGATCAACAGGTGGCACCATCCCCACCCAGAGAGCAGCATGATTAGGTGGACTAATCTGGTTTGAGCGGCACTGATTTTAAACATTTATTCATCAAAATAAATAAATGAATACATTTTTAAAAATCAATCTGTCTATCTATGCAAAAGCCTGGAGATAAAAGATCAGCAAACATCAAAGAGGGCAACAAGCATTATGTAGCTGCTAATTTCTTAGCGAGAGAGAGAATGTAAGAGAGAGAGAGAGAGAGAGAGAGAGAGAGAGAGAGAAAGAGAGAGAGAGAGAGAGAGAGACTCTCCATCTAACTTCAAAGCTGTCTGAGGCCTGAAAAGGTCAGTCTGGGTTTTGACGTGGATCTGCAGAGGTGAATGAGAATCAAGCAGCCGAGGCGAGCTCCCTTCAGAAGTCAGGCTCGCAC